>CM047810.1:47514495-47807289 GCA_026214975.1 Gentiana macrophylla | reverse complement strand
GGAGATCAACCAAGTCACATTGTCTATCAATCGCGAAACTTGCAATCAAAAGATGGATGTTTGAAAGCTTCAAACTTGTTTGCATTGGTTATAATACAGAAGATAGAGCTCAAGGATCATGATTTTGTTGATTCACGTTTTGGTTCCCTAAAGCCTATTGTTGAAGATTTGACTAGGCATGATGACATCTATTTCAAAGTTGAGTTTGAGAGGAAATCAAGCGGTCAACAACTACTCTTCGGATGCGCATTTGGCGTCGCTTCGCTTTGCCGTGATGACAACTTCGGGGGCGAGTTGTTTTGAAGAGGGAGGGAATGATGAGGAACGAATATCTCGGACGAGTTTTTTTTTTTTTTGGGGTCTTTTTCAATACTACTACATACTAGTACTACCCCTAAATATGGAATGAGAATAGCATAAAATTTAGAACTTGAAGTTCTCCTAAAAGTGTTTGATTGGAATTAAGGGGCGCCTTCTGTGAGCTTTTTGTGAAGAATTACGGACCCAAATAACCACCATCTTGCAAAATTTATAATATAGTAAGACAACCTGCTATACTTATTAATTGGTTAGCATAAGGTGTAGTTCTTTTGGTTTTTGTTGATTTTACTGAATTACATGAATTGAAATATGATTGTACTGGAGTACATGAACCGAAATTCGCTTCTACTTAAGTGAAGGAACCAAAATATGCTTCTCGAGGAACAAGTTATTTGGTGTATCACTTGGTCCTTAGTGTTGTCTTTTTGGTTGCTTCGTCTACCTAGAATCGTTTACTAAGTAGAACTAGTCAGTGACAATAAAGCTGTTGAACAACTTATAGTACATTGGTTGGGCACCTTCGTTTATACAGCTTATTGAATAAGACATTTTGGCTTGTGTAGGCTTGGGAACTTCTGCTTTATTAGTTCAATCACACGGTTTAAAAGAAAATATGAGGTAGAATGGTTAATTGTAAATGCTTGACTATATGCTGATATCATCTTGAACCTCAATAGGACTGTTCTTGTATGATTGTATTTAGTATATTGTATTTAGTAGGGATGATGATTTAATCTCATTGGTACTAAAAGTGTAATGAACTTTTGTCATTATCTTAAATAAAAGAGCTATGTTTCGACTACGTCTTTTGGCATAAGAAGAGTCCGGATAAGACATTCTACGAATCCTTTTAACATTTTCCAATAAAAGTCTCGTTCACTAAAAAAAGATTGATTTTTTGTTAAATTCTAGATTTTTTTAACACAATTAAGTTTCTGAAATAACGAATTCCAAAACGGATTTAGGTATGACTCTTAACAACAACAAAAAAACCAAAAGTACAAGAACATACAACAATAACAAAACTCATAAGGCGTGATTGAGAAGGAAAAACAAAGGAATCTAACCTCGGGCTTCAAGTTTTGATAGTTAAAAGATGCTTTTTAATTAAAATGGGGTTGTGAGTTCAAAATAAACACATACTCAAGCATAAATTTATGGTCAAAATCGACCTGCGACCATATTTTGTAATTTTCACACCGACACATTCTCCGAAATATCAACATCATCAACTTCATGTATGTGTGACAATTTAGTGGTGAATTTCTGCATGTCACCTCTACGATCGTCGTAGCTAGTTATTAAATCACTACTCACCTTATGTAACCATAACTTTTCTTAAGTTCTGCAAAGCTATTATGTTTTCAACCTTATATTTTAATTAATAATCTTTTTCGATTTTTTTCAATAAGGGATATATATTACACCGTCAAAAAAAAAAAAAATATTCTTTATCGAATCAAATTGTCATAATGAATGAGACCACACTTTTACATGCGACACAAATTGATATCACCCAATTATATAAGTATATAAGCGATCGATCGTGTAAAAATATATTATCTTATTTGTTTGTGAGCATTTTATTATGACATTAAGCGATACTTCTATACTAAAAGATGCCATCAATATTACCCCTATATATGAAGGTTGGTTGGGTGTCATAACATGCTGAGAATGATACATGAAGAAGAAATGAATAAGTTAAAAGATTGCCAAGTCAATTGATCATCATCAGAATATATATGCAATCATAATAATAACCAAAATGTTGATATGTTTTCGCATTGCATTCTGACCGAATACGAGTGACAAAGTGATGATCATTCAGACTTAATTTGACTCAAAAGTTAGCGTTTTAGACTTAATACTAAATTTAGGGCATAAATTTTGGGGGAATTGAAAATATATCTGCTTTGGATAAAAATAGTTTTTTTAATACCCCTATTTTTAAGTTTCTGGCATAACCCTCATTAGGGCGGGTAGTTTGACATTCGGGGCGTGATATAATGTCGCGAGGGCGAGGTTATTTTTCATTGAGTCGGACTAAAATAACGCGTCCTCGATAAATTTTCTCCTGCGATCGTCTTAAAAAAACCGTCCTGAATTTTTTTATTTTTTTGGTTAGCAATTGTCCGACATTTAATAAGTAATTATGCTGTCAATTTTTCCTTTTTTGAAAGCGTCAATTACGATTTTACGGCCACAAAAAAGACCATCGACATCTGCAAAACCCTTCTCCTCAGCAGGTTCCTCAGGCGTCAATTAGTCTCTATACAAATTTTCCCCATATGGTATTAATTTATTGCCGAGGGTCAAGAAGCGAAGATTATCAGAGGGCTTTTGTTTTGGGATCGCTTTTAGATGACCACTGGGCGAATCGTTCGATATTCTTATCAAGTCCAACAATTATTGTGTGACATAACTTAAGAAATCTCGTGTTCAATGTTGTCGATTATTGTAGCGACTTGTGCGTTTTCTTGGCTGGGTTTTGAAAATGCATAGTAAAAGTTGTCTTGAATTGAATCACTCTAATTTGCTTTGGTTTTGCAGATCTTGTCATTTTGTGGCACGAAAATCATGTCATCGCCTTGAAAAAGAAAATTATGGCGGCAGACATAATTACTTATTAAAATGTTGGACAATTGCTATAAAAATTTAAAAAAATTCGGGATGGGTTTTTAAGCGACCAGTGAGAAAATTTCTTGAAGGCGTGTTATTTTAGTCAGACCTCCGATAAAAATAGCCCGTCCTCGTGACATTTTATCCGTCACGAATGCCAAATTGCCCGTCTACAGAGGTTATGCTTGTAACACTTAAAAATAGAAGTATACAAAAAAACTATTTTTACCTAAAGGTATGTATTTGAATTTTAAATCTAAATTTTTTTCCCCAACAATTGGCCTATATTGAGGATATTACTAGAAATAGTCACGATTCTCCTAATTACGTATCATTCTAGAATAATCCTCATTAGTGTAGAATAATTCTCATTGATGTAAAATCCACTTGATTGTAGTCAACCCACTTGATATACACCAAGATCAAGCAAAGAAATCTGCGTATAATAGAATATTATGAATAAAATGAGTTGTTATATTATTCTATATGGTATCAGAGCAAATCACTGACTTCTCCCTCATCTTCTTCTTCCTCGATCCCTCCTCCTTCCTTCAATGTCTGAACTTTCCGAAACCATGGCGGAGAACACCACATGCCACTTCTCCATACCCTCTTTTCCCTTCTTCTTCCATTAATATAACCAAACTCACTAGACAAAATTTTCCCTATGGAAAGCACACATTCTTCCCTACGCCAAAGGCCAAGGTGTTTTCGGCTATGTCGATGGATCTCTTAAACCACCACCATACACCACTACTGAGATACTTCCGGCGCCAAAAACCCAATCCTCTGTATGATATTTGGCTAAAAAACGACAACCTAATTCTAAGTACTATTGCCTCCAGCCTCACTGATGATGTTCTTGCCCAAGTATATCACTCAACCACGTCGGCTGAAATATGGACGGCTTTACACACCTGTTTTGCATCACGGTCACGTCTGAAATTAGTTCATCTTTGTACACAATTGGATGCCACAAAGAAAGTAAACCTTCTGGATCTGATTATTATATGAAGGTAAAGCGACTCACCGGCGGTTTAGCAGCGGTTTAGTTGTTGAAATTGAGCCTACTCAGGTGTAACCCTCGTAATCTTGAGTATTGGACACAAAATTGCAAGAATTCACCCACGATCTTACGATCTTGATTTTCCTCCTTGAAACCTATCGTGGCAAACCCGATTGGAAATATTACATGCATAGGAAAAGAGTACACCACCTTATGTTTCTAAAAAGTCTGACGGAAAATGATAGGTTTAGTTTCAAAATTTTACATGAAGTATAATAAGTTTTAGAATGGTCATGGATCAAATCGAAATATTATTCTAAGCGTAAGGTGTAGAATAGTAAGCCCCACGACTCACTTGCATTAATCCCGGAAGGAAGTTATCTTTCAATGCGGTGTGTGCAGGAAAAGATGTGACGGAGACTATGGTTTTTACATGTTTACATGTATAACTGTAAGAATGACTTGACCTCATGAACCTGGTTTCTTTTGGAAAAGAGCTGAATCTGAATATGATTTTATCAAGTATTTATGGCTCTTTCCTCTTAAGCGAAAGTCGGATGTTGAACTTGTTTTTCGTTATTTTTAACAATGATTGAGCGACAATTTAATACTAAGCTAAAGGCCACATAGCGACTAGGAGGTGAATACCGTCACCTCTCCCAATACCTCACTTCCTTGGTATCGTCCACCGTCTCTGGTGCCACACACTCACGAACAAGTCGGTGTCGTTGAAAGACGCCATCGTCAAATTGTAGAAGTCGGTCTCTCCCTTCTAGCTCAATCGAATCTTCCTCTTCCCTATTGGGAAGATGCCTTCATCACTGCCACATATCTTATCAATCGTCTCCCCACCTGTGTCATCAATGACCAATCCCCCTATGAGATGGTCTTGGTGCGTTCCCACGACTACTCATTCCTTACGTGTGTTCGGTTGTGCATCTTTGGCCTCACTACGTCCCTACAATCATCATAAAAGCGATTTTTGCTCTAAATCCTACATTTTTGTTGGCTATAGTCCACACCATGATTTCCATAAGTGCCTCGACCTTTCCATAGAGCGTATGCATGTCGCTCCACGTTGTCTTTGATGAAAATGTCTTTCCTACACACGTTCGCCGACACCCATTGTTATTACGGTCCTCTGCCAACAACTCCCACCCCTCCGCTTTGTGGTGACTACTCCCGCCATGGCTGCCCCCACCACCTCGGCTGCTCCCCACCTCCATCTCAGCCTGCTCTCCGGTCCCATCTCTCCCGTCTCCGCCCTCGACCCTCCTACCAATTCTCGTGATCCTCCTCATCCCCACCCCGTCATCACTGCTTTAAAACCAACTCTCTCAAACCCAACCACATTCGAGTCCATCCGTTATCCACTTACATCGGGCCCTCATTAATACCGTCACCAACTCCGACCTACGTCCAACACGAAGCCTCCAAACATAGAATACGATGAGATAGAAGATTAATGCTCCGGTGCGTACTAATACTTGGGATCTTGTACCTTTTGCATCTAATATGAATGTTGTAGGTAATAAATGGGTCTACAAGACAAAGCACCATGTGGATGGCGAGTTCGAGCGTCATGAAGCTCATTTCGTTGCAAAGGGTTTTCATCAAGCGAAGGTGTAGATTTTTGAGACATTTAGTCGGTTGTCAAACGGTCACCATTCATATTTTGCTTTCTATTGTTGTTTCATAAGGTCGGATTGTTCGATAGGTTGACATCAGAATGCTTTCCTCCATGGTTATACATGCGAGGCTTTGTGTATATCGGCAACCTTAAGGTTTGTGCATCGACTACCACGATTATGTATGTCATCTTAAGCGCCTTTATGGCATCCATCGAGGCTCCTCGTGCCTGGTTGCTCGTTTTAAGCATGCTCTGTCTACTTATGGGTTCCACGGCCTCCAAGGCCGATACTTCACTCTACATCTACTCACATGGACATGATCGGGTTTACATTCTTATATATGTTGATGATGTGATTATTCGGCTCTTCTCTAATCTTGTTGAGCAGGTAATTAAGTATCTTGACTCACGGTTCCGGTTAAGGATCTTGGCACACTATCTTACTTTTTGGGTGTCGAGGCTCTTTTTACTCGGATGGCCTCTACCTCACCCAATGGAAATATATTGCAACTCCTTCCAGCGTCTTTGGCATGGATAAGTCAAACCGTGTCATACTCGATGTTTGCTTACCGTATATTCGGCCGAGTCAACCTCACCTATATGCGACCCTCACTATATCGTACTATTGTCGGTGGCATGCGGCACCACAGTTTTACTCGCCAAGACATTGCCTTTGCAGTTCATAAGGTTAGCAAATTTATGTATATGCTCCGTTGGATGACCATTGGGTCATGATTAAACGTATTTTGCGTTACGCCCAGCATACTATTTCTGATGGGTTGTTCTTATCTCAGCACTCTCCTCTTTCCTTTAATGCCTACTGGGACTCCGATTGGGCGGCTGATCCGGACAATCACCGTTCCGTTGGGGCCTATTGTGTGTTCCTTGGTGTTAAATTAATCGGTGGCGCTCTAGCGACACCTCACTTTCTCTCAGCGACCTTTGGCGAATACAAAACACTATCTAACACTGCTGCTGAGGTTCAGTAGTTGTGCAGTCTTCTCAGTGAGATGTGCATTTCCCTACCCACCCCTCCGGTTCTTTGGTGCAATAATATTGGTGCGACTTATCTTGCTCACAACCACATTTTTCCACGCTTCATACGAAACATGAAGAGAGTTTGAAAGTGATAAACACTAGAGTAAACTTCAACTTATTTATTAATGTCGAAAGAATGAGTATAAATAGATACAAGAGAGGATCCTTACAAGAGAGGATCTAGCTAGTAAAGTAAAAGTAACTAGAGCAGGCTAGAAATAAATGCTAGAAGTCGGCTATGTCTATCTTTATTACAATAGGACAAAAGATAGTTACTTTATGACTTTTAGGACATATTAATTGTTTATTCAATACAATTAATATGTCTCTTGATCATATAAGTGACATGTTACAATGTAACGTGTTATTAGTATAATAACAATGTAATATTAACCATAATATTTCAACACCCCCCCTCAAATTGGGTTGTATATGTTTATACGACCAAGTTTGCTACTCGATCTCTTTGAACATAAGTGGTGGTATGGCCTTGGTGAGAATATCGGCGTGCAGTGCTGGCTGAGGGAGCATCTTTGGAGTTGAATAAGCTTGGCATCAATCTTCTCGCCGGGGAAGTGTCTGTCAATGTCCACATGTTTGGTTTTATCATGATGGGTGGATCTCTGCTATGCATAAGGCTGAATTATTGTCACGGCCCAGTGTGATAGGTTCTTTGAATAAATTTGCTTGATGTTGATGGGACCACTTTTTATCCATAGAGCTTCACAAATACCCAAAACTAGTGCCTGAGTTCGACTTGACGACCTTTGCTTACAGAGGCGATGGGTTGCTTCTTGCTCCTCCCGGTGACAAGATTTCCCCATACATAAAACGATGCTTTGTAGTAGACCTTACATGTGTGTGACGACCATTGTCGACATCGATGTAAACCTTGATAGATCTCTCGGTAGACTTGGTGAAATGTAAGCCTTGGCGAGTGGACTTGGTACCTCGGTATCTGTTCACATCATCCCAATGTTGCTCGGTAGGGCAATGCATGAGCCGCTAACGGGAGGCCCGACTCATAGGCAATATCCCGGTCTTGTATGGGACGAGATAAATGAGTTTCCTACAAGTCTTTGATATTGATCCTTTCGGCGACAATGTCACCATGCGGCGAGGTATTCTTGGGTTCTCTTGGTGATCTGACGAGTTTTGCATCCCGACATAGCGATTTCCTTGGCGAGTCCGGCCACATACTTCCTCTGTGAGAGTGCAGATATACCACTGGTACATTCTAGCTATTTCCATACCAGAAAAGTACTTGAGGTAGCCCAAATCTTTAACTTGAAATACTTGTTCAGCGAGGTCTTCAATTGTTGGATCTCGGCGAGGTCATCACCGATAAGGATGATATTATCCACATAGACAATAAGTATGGATCTTTTACGGTTTGTTGTTTTGATAAACATGGTGTGATCTGAGTTGCATTGATGATATCCGGCGACTTTAACCACAGTAGTAAGTTTGCCAACCAGGCTCTGAGGATTTGCTTTAGGCCATGTAGAGATTTCCTCAATTTGCAAACTTTCCGCCGAGTGTGAGTGTTGGCAAAACCGGGAGGCACATTCATATAGACTTCCTCGAAAGGTCACCATTTAGGAAAGCATTCTTGATATCCAATTGGTGGAGAGGCCGATCAAGTTGAATGACAAGTGAGATCGATACCACTGACGGTGTTTAGCTTTGCCCACGGTGCAAAGGTCTCTTTGTAGTCAAGACCATATGTTTGAGTGAATCCCACTTGCAACTTGATCTAGCTTTGTATTTGTCAATAGTACCATCGACATTGTACTTGATAGTGAGCGACCATTTCTGGTGGTGTCTTCTTTCCATGTGGGAGAGTGGTGAGATCCCAAGTATTGTTGTCAAGGAGAGCATTCATTTCGGTTTGTGTTGCCTTCCACTTATCATGTTGGAGAGCTTCTGTATATTCTTAGGAATAGAGTGAGAATCCAAGTCTGTGTAAACATGGCAAAAGCAGGTGATAAGCGATCATAAGATAGATAATTATGGATAGAATGATCGGTGGTGCAAGATCTCTTTCCCTTCACGATAGCAATAGGTCTATCATCAATGTCGTGAAGTTGCTAAGAGTGCATGGTTCTTTGAGTATCAGTGGGTTACGGGTCGGCGGGGCTGCAGGTCGATGAACTGCAGTTCGAGGATGTTCTTTGAGGATCGATGGGCTTTCTTTGGGAGTCGATGAAGTCTTGAGGTTCGATCTCTTGAGCATCGATGGAGTTCTTTGAGGTTAAGAGTTTCTTTGAGGAATGGATTTAGGTCAATTTCAATCGAGTTTCCATCGATGTTTGCCTCAGTGGACTTCTTTGTAGTAGGAGTCCTTTCAAAAAAATTACATCCATAGAATTGTAAAATCTCTTTTCGGAGGAGAGTAACACTTGTAACCTTTCTGTCCTTTGCATATCTAGGAAAATGCACTTGTGAGCTTTGGGATCAAGTTTGCTTACATGTTATGCATGGATATAAACAAACAGTACAACCAAAGATTTTTGGAGGTAATTGGGAAATAAGATGATGGCGAGGAGTGTGTGGTCGAAAGGGTTTGGATAGGAGTTTTGAAGCCTAGCACTCTGTTTGGGAAATCTGTTGATTAAGTATGTGGCGATTAATATAGCTTAGCCCCACATATACTTTGGAACATGTGTGGCGAACATGATTGATCTAGCCATCTCAGGTGAGGTGCTGTTCTTTCTCTCGGCAACCCCATTTTGTTGAGGTGTTTCCACACAACTCTTGATATGGACAATTCCACTTATTCATCAAGAAGTTCTTGAGGTTAGACTCATAGTATTCAAGTGCATTATCAGTCTTTAAGATCTTGACCTTAGTGTCAAATTGAGTAGAGATCATGTTGTAAAATTCTGAAAAAAAGCTGTTCCAACTTGGATATATCCTTCATTAAAAGCGACCATGTGTTTACGGTATGGTCATCAATAAAAGTGACAAACCACCTTTTCCTGTTATACTTTTTACTCTTGAAGGTCCCCATACATCACTATGAATTAAAGTGAAAGCGTGGATGGCAAATAAGGTAGTTTGGTATACCTGATTTGGTAAGTTTGGCAAATTGACAAATATCACATTGAAGATCATTGATATTACAACCTTTAAATAATTCAGGAATTACAGACTTTAAATAACCAAAACTAGGATGTCCTTGTCTATAATGCCATAGCATGATATTGTCTAAGGTTTGAGTGCAGTGCTTGAGGCGGTCGATCTTGATCTTGGCGAGGGTTGACCACATACAAACTGGCGGGGTTTAGCCCTCCCAATCACTTCTGTGAAGAAGGTCTGGAAAATGCAACGACTCTTATTAAAAACAACGGTCCAATTCAAATCTTTTGCGAGTCTCTTGTGAGATATGAGATTGCGGTCTAATTTTGGAACAAATAGGACATCCTTTAGGCATATCTTATTAGTGAGCTTAACATTTCCAAAACCTTTTGCACAAGAGATAGATCCATCAAGATCTTAACATTGTGAATTTGATGACATGGCATAAGGTGAGTTATGAGGTTTTATTGCCGAGTCATATGGGAGGAGGCCCGAGAATCAATAATCCATGTTTCATTACTAATAGAGGTAGAATTTACACTAGCTTTGAGTAGCCGTGTCGGTAGAGAGGACTACCTTCTTTTTGTTGAGTGAGGAAGCTTTAAATCACGACAACTTTGAGCATTCAACTTGCTATCATTCTCCTCTTCATTGACATGCACTTACGACTTTCCCTGGTAGGCTTGGAGGATTTGGGCATGCCATGTAGCTTCCAGCAAGTGTCCTTGGTGTGATTTGTGCGTTTGTAGTGCTCACAGAACAACTTTCCAGCTCTATCAGTAGCCTTCTGGCGATCTCGATAACCTTAGCGGGCTTCACGGCGGTCGGCCGGGTAGCACTCTCGAAAGGGTTGTCGGCGGGGAGTTCGGCGACATCACTTTCCTCCTGCTTTCCTCATGTTTGACTTGACAAACATGGATTTGAAGATTGGGAGAGGTTTTGTGGCAAGGATTCTTCCTCTAACATCATCAAAGTAGAATTCGATCCGATAAAAACTTGAATACTCTCTTTTTCTCAATAATGTCCTTATAAAGCGCGGCATCCTTAACATCATGCGGGGTGAGTTTCCAACATATCTAGGTGTTGCCATGCCTGAGGCAGGTTGGTTGAAGTATTGAATTCTGAGACATATCTCTTTATCTGCGATTTTGAATCGAGCTTCAAGTTCATACACTCTACGATGTATTGTCTTTCTTGGAGTAAAGATCCTTGGCATTATCCCAGATTTCCTTTGCGATTATCACACATCATAAAGTTCTCACTAATCTCTTTTGTCATTGATCTTGTGAGGCTGGTCATGACGATTATTAGTAGTGTCCCGTACTTCAAATCCTGGGTCATCTTGGCGAGGGCGGTTTAGAGCGGACGGGTATCCCGTCTTACCTTGTCGAGAGATGTACATTTTCATAGACCTTGACCACGGCAAGTAGTTGTTGCCATCAAGTCTATGATTTGTGTATGATGAAGATTCGGTGACCCGTCTGCTTTGAGGCATCTGGATTCAAGCGAGGTGAGAAGCTTGGATAATGAAGACATTCTTGATTCGAGTCTTGAGAATTTGCAGCGGATTCGGGAGTTTAAGGCTCCGATACCATGAAGAGAGTTTGAGAAAGTGATAAACACTAGAGTAAACTTCAACTTATTTATTAATATCAAAAGAATGAGTATAAATAGATACAAGAGGATCCTTACAAGAGATGATCCTAGCTAGTAAAGTAAAAGTAACTAGAGCCGGCTAGAAATAAATGCTAGAATTCGGCTATGTCTATCTTATTACAATAGGACAAAAGATAGTTACTTTATGACTTTTGGGACATATTAATTGTTTATTCAATACAATTAATATGTCTCTTGATGCATAAGTAACATGTTACAATGTAACGTGTTATTAGTATAATAACAATGTAATATTAACCATAATATTTCCACAAAACATATTGAGATTGACTTCCATCATGTCCGTGAACTAGTTGCGGCCAAGCGTCTTTCCTTCTCCTTCCTCAGTACGAAGGTGTTAAGAAATTTAAGCGAGGAGCAGGCGAATTCAAAAATTTTATTTCCTTTTAACCGGGATCGAAGCTTACGTTTAAGCAATAAACAAACAAGCTAGTAGGCGGTGGTTACCTTGGTTGATCTACAAGATCGGCGCTTTGACCGTCTAAGGAGAGTAGTTGTGCATGAAGCCGCCCAAGTGTTAGAGGCCTCTACCGCTAGTCCACACGAACAACCCACGGAATCCACCATTGGATTGCTATTGGAAAACTCCGGTTGCTATACGGCCTTTTTCTTCTCTCACAAACTCTCTGTTGGAATCTCTCTATTTTACACAAGAACTATTAGCTCTTGCAATTGTGATGTTGTACAAAAGAGCTTGACACCCACTTCCTTTTTATAGCCAAAGTGGCGCCCCAAATATGAGTGGAGGAGAAGAAAACATTTTCCCAATAAAATAAGGAAAATATATTTGATTGATTTATCTCATTTAATTTAATATCTTATATTAAATATTTCCAAGATATTGTCAATATCTTATATTGATTATATTTATCTTATTACCATAAATCTATTTTCCAAAATCAATTAATATCTAATATTAATATTATGGTAATCTTATTAATTAAATTGCACAATCAAGTGTATCATAATACACTTATAATTGGCGCCACATATCCCAAAGATTTGGCATCGGAATATTCTTAATTAATATAATGCTATGATTAATTAATTTTCAAAATACATGTATATCATATATATATATATCTAAAATTATATGTATCAATATACATATTTAATTAATCAACATAATTAATATCTTATATTATATTTATTCATAATAAATAAATACCACCATATTAATTTACCACTTTATAACCTTTATAGTGCGAGATAAACTTTCCTTATTTGGTTATCATCTATAACCACATTTTAATCGGCTAGATGTTCATATGTGTGTGACCCGATAGGCTTCCGAATATGTTGGCGTAGACAAAAAGTGCAATTTAAGAAAATGCCCTTCATGCTAACGATCACGGTATAGTGTCTAGCAGCAACACACGTGACCCCGATCATCGGAAGAGTCAAATGCAATGACTACTACCTTTCATGTGAAGCGATTACCGTGTAACTTACAATCCTATCGATGTAATAATATCCATACGGTTAAATCGATCAGTGTCAAAACATCAACGACCGTATCTTATAATCTGGATATCAAGCTCTCTCTCAAAAGTAACTCATTTACTTCCACTTTGCAAAAGATTCACGAGTAAGACATTCCTTATAAGAAGGCCTTTCGGATATTCACCTGTAATAAGTGCAGCGATTCCCAGACGACCAAACATGTATACTCCGCGTGCTTGATATCACACCCAATCACTACCGTATGATGCGCCCGTGGCTGAAAAACCTCAATAGTGTCAAAGCATGAAAATCCACACCGTGATGCCATGCGAACTCGATCTTAAGGATAATTACACAACCGCCACATAGTGCGACACTTAATGTAAGTGGAGTCGATCTAACGTCGCATTTTCTAATACACATCCACGTCTGATCAAGTTTCTCTACACTTGATGAAGCGAGATCTATCCCGACCTTAAAGGCGAAGACATCTAATACGTGCTGATACTGTTTTATACCATCAATGCCTGTTTAATAGTACATCAGCCTAGAGACCATTAAGTTTCAAACTTATTAAAGTGATTAGAGATCTCATCAACCATAATCGCCTATCATGGTTTCTCTACCACAATTTAATGCTAGGGACGTTATCATATAACAATTCATAATTGGTTCTTTAAAAGAACATATATATGACAACAGAATAGCCATTTAATATATGTATAAACATAAAAAAAGTAGAATGATCCGACCCGGTCTGATCCGGTCCAACCCGATTGGGTTTAGGACACTATTTCAACAATCTCCCACTTGGCCTAAAACCAATCACTCACACACACAAGACCAAGTTGAAACACAAGAATCTCATGCAATACTACTTAACCATCCCAGAGTCATGAGCGGATCGCTATCCGTGGGGACTCGAACTATCTTCATATCATGTTCCAAATGACCAAGTCAAAGGCGCCTCAACACACACACAAATCTCAGCGAGGCCTTGGTCTTTGCTTCAAGCAATGAATTCACTTACTATATCAGTTTATATAGAAAAGGTGGAAGAACCGTACAAGGTTAGGGAATGAACTTTCTAGACTCATGTCTTTTGCTCATTTAGCCTCCAAGGCCTTCTTGTGTTTGGCCTAGTTGTAAATTTACAATGACCCATAGCCAAGAACATTTCTAGCTCACTGTATCACTTAATCAAGGTGACTGCAAATCCAAACCGTTGCTCCCACTCGCCTTCGTAAGACTCAGGATATACGTCTGTATAACTATATTTATTCGCTTCCAAGTTTCGATAAACTAGGAAACCATCCTTAACTTGTTTAAGGATGTTCTCGACATTCACAGTTTTACTTTCATACTTGCTCATGACTCTTGTGAAGTATGAACATCGGCATTACTTTTATGATGGTTCTATCGCGTTAGCAAATGAAACCTTCCATAAGCATCATCTTTCACCTTATCTTTAGGACAAACGTCCTAACATAGATAGATCTTGAGAACACCGTCTAGCAGTATCCCCTATAGCGATCTATGCTAAACTCCTTTTAGCATCACATCTATATAGGTAAACTATAATCTAACAATGATTAAATTTATCACTATAGATTCTTATTTCTAAAAATAAGAAGCGCCAATCAAGTGCTTTTCGTAAAGACCTTGAACTACCAAACATTAAGCAGCGTGACATGGGGTGGCAATTCACGAGAGAGATATCAATACCTTAATCAAAAATCGTAACACACTCCCACTATCTATCTTGCACATTGGGCATATCCTTCTTTTGACTAAATCAAACTCCTTTGATTATCAAACAAAGAAATCGTCTAGAGAAACTTGTTTGAATCCATAAATGGATCTCGTGGGCTTACATATCATGTCCTCTTCTATGAATATCGAGCTTTACGCTTTAGCGTCTTCAACAACATCATATAGCCATATCACGAAGTTACAACAAGCATAGTCTGAATAGGCCCGGGCTCGACCTTACAGGACATTCCTACAGGTAAGATAGACTAGGTTCATAACACAGTTGTCAGCGATGGAATCTAATTCAGATATTATGGCTCCTGGCCACATCTCTCAATCTTGCCTTTCAAACATTCTTTCATAAGTCATGAGATATTCATTCTTCAAGATGAACATACCAGCAGCCTTTTCAGGCTTGAGATTATCCACAGGCTTACATAACTTTTATGTGCATTGAGCAGTGTTTCACACCTGATCGCTACGCGGCGTCTGCTCCTGTTCCAATGGTTGAATATATCTTGTGGTTCTCAAACTCTTTTGAGATCTAAATTTACTCCCACTGTTTCTTTTGGAAGAAACACTTCCTCTAGAAGACAGCATGTTTGGAGACAAACATTTTGCTCTGCGGACAAGTAAATAATATCCAGCGTGCTAGCTAAGATATTCCACAAAGTTGCATATGTCGTACTAAGCTCCAAACCTTTCTGACTTTCCCTATGACACCTTCAAATCATCGGTTAAGATAGATTCGACATTATCCTCTTCCATATCTAATATGGAAATTTTTCAACCTTTATTCTTTGGAACTCAGTTAAGTATAAGGGCAATATCCCGAATCATGTAAGGGATACTTCGCATGGCTTGCGTCACACCTTATCATATAAAGTGTTGTTTCCATTTTAGAAGCACAATCTGATTGCATATCAAAAAAATGGTATCCTTCAAAGGGAATCTTATTCATTTTGGACAACTTCTGAAACACCCTTCAAGTATTAATTATTTCAATCCAATTGAAAATTAATTCCTAAGTAGCTCATCAATCTCATATTTGTACTAGCTCAAACTTTTCGTGCTTTCCGAATTGTCGTACTTCAATAAGTACATTCAACTATTTGTAAAAATAGTCATAGAGATTAATGAACAATTATTTGCGGCATTAATTGTCATAAGCCAACAAACATCGATATGTTTAGGCTTTAGACTATTTTTAAATTCATAACCTTTTCTTAAAAGGGTATTTTAGTCCTCTTTGGATAAGATCATTATAACCCACATGATTCATAATCATATGGTTCAACATCATCAGAATGGCGTTTGTTTACACGATTCCCTTCCATAGAGATTGTGCCTAGAACAACCACAAATCAAGGATAACAGCCATACAAATATTTAGTTGAGATTTTTCACCTATATCAACTATACAGTGACATCAATCTAATATGTTAGATTCGGTGACCTTTCAACTTTATCGGAATAATATTTATTCCTTACAATTGAATATATGCGCTAAATCTAACAAATAAGCCGAATTAAGTTTCTTCATAAGAACGAGAACAAATAACGTGTATTTAGTTCATTTATCGAGTTTACTAGATCCGAATATGGTGTGTCACAACATTTGCTTCACCTTCCATATCTGCATTTAATCTTTCTAATTTAATAACACTTGTTGTTGAAATAGTGTCCTAAACACAATCGGGTTGGACCGGATCCGACCGGTCGGATCATTTTCTCTACTATTTCTTTATGTTTATACATATATTAAATGGCTATCATGTTGTCATATATATGTTCTTTTTAAAGAACCAATTATGAATTGTTATATGATAACGTCCACTAATATTAAAGCGTGGTAGAGAAACCATGATAGGCGATTATGGTTGATGAGATCTCTAATCACTTTAATAAGTTTGATACTTAAATGTCTACTGGTGATGTACTATTAAGCGGGACATTGATAGTGCGAGCAGAGACTAGCACGTATTAGATGTCTTACATCTTTAAGAGTGGGATAGATCTCATATATCGAAGTGTAGAACACTTGGGTATGCGTGGGCGTGTATTAGAGAATCGTATGATAGTGACCCACTTACATTAAGTGTACTTAATATGTGGCGATTGTGTAATTATCCTTTGGGCCGAGTCTTCATGGAATCACGGTGTGGATTGTCATGTTTGACACTATTGAGGTTTCCCACAGCCACGGGCGATCATGCGGTAGTGATTGGGTATGATCTTTGAAGCATCACGGAGTATACATGTTTGGTCGTGCAGGGAATCGCGTACCGTATCGGTGGGGTGAATATCCGAAAGGGCCTTCTTATAAAGAATGTCTTACTCTGTGAATCTTTGCAAAGCGGGAGTAAATGAGTTACTTCGAGGCGCATGATATCAGTTATAAGATCACGATCGTTAATGTATTGACACTCGAGATACGATCGTATGGATATTATTACGATGATATGATTGTAAGTTACATAGTAAGCTGTTTCACATGAAAGGTAGTAGTCATTGCATTTGACTCTTACGATGATTGGGGGTCACGGTGTGTTGCTGAGGCGCTATCCGTGATCGTTAGGCATGAAGGGCATTTTAAGTAATTTGCACTTTGTGTCTACGGCCAATATATTCGGAAGCCTATAGGGTCACACACTTAAAAATATCTAGCCGGATTAAAATGTGGTTATAGTTGATAACCAAATAAGGAAAGTTTTATCTCACGACTATAAAGGTTATAGTGGTAAATTAATATGGTGGTATTTATTTATTATTAATAAATTAAATACAAGATATTAATAGTATTATATTAATTAAAGAATATTCCGGATGCCAATTTGTTGGCTAAGGTGGCGCAATTTGTGTGTGTATGAGATACACTTGGATTGTGCAATTTAATTAATAAACATTACCATATATTAATATTAGATATTAATATTTATATATATATGATACATCATTATGTGCTGTACATGTATATAAGATATACACGTGCACATTTGTAATAGCTAGATATTTATATATACATTTATATGTGTATGTGATATATATACATGTGTAAATTGATTTATGATAATAAGATAAATATAGTCAATATAAGATATTGACAATATATTAGAATATTTAATATAAGATATTGAATATTAATGAGATAAATCAATCAAATATATTTCCTTATTTTACTAGTAAAGGTTTTTCCTCACTACTCTGCATAAGTGGCGCCCCACACCTATATAAGAAAGGGGTTTGCTAGCTCCTTTTGTACAATCACAACTCAAGAGCTAATAGTTTCTTGTGAAAAATAGAGAGAGTTTTGAGAGAGAAAAAGGCGGTCTAGCGGCCGGGTTTTCTAGTAGCAATCAATATTGGTGGATTCCGGTGGGTTGTTAAGTGTGGACTAACGGTAGAGGCGAGCGGCAGGCGGCTCCGTGCATCGCTACTATCCTTAGGCGGTCAAAGCGTCGATCTTTTAGATCAAGCAAGGTAACCACCGTCTTTAGCTTATTTGTTTATTGCTTACACGAAGTCGATCTTGGAGTCGATAGTAAATAAATTTTAAATTCCATTGCGTTCGCGTAGATTTCTAACGATGGTATCGAGAGAGGCTTGAGCTTAAGCAATAAGCTTGTTATTTTGCGTAGTTCATTTTATCGTTTAAATCAAGTAATTAAAAGATGAAAGATTTTGATTCGCAAAACGATACACGAAAAGAAGGAAAAAAAAGGATTGGTTGGTGCTCGGCCGACTGGCGGCGGCACCACCACCGGCGGCGGCTGGTTGGCGGCGGCGGCAGGGCAACCTGCTGCCGGTGTCGGTTGACCGGTCTATGCAGACAGATCTCCAAATTTTTGTTTTGTGTATTTTGTGTTTCTATATGGTTTATTGTTGTGATTAATATCTCCTTTGTTTAGTTGTGTCATATGGCTAATTAATGGTTCAATTGGTCATTGGGATGCCACATGGTATTAAAATAATAATGGTCTTTCCAAACATTGTTTGGAATAGGCCTAGGCCCTTTCCGAATATTTGATTTGGGAAAAGGCTATGCCTAGGCAACTTTCAAAATTTTGATTTTGGAAAGTGGCCAGGCATATTAACCAAAATATTGGCCTTTCCAAATTTTGTTTGGAATAGGCCTAGGCCCCTTTCAAAATATTTGATTTTGGAAAGGGCCAAGGGAGATGCCTTTTGGTTTAGGAAACCAAAGGCATCACTTTTGATTAGGAATCAAAATGAAAGAAACAAAAGAGACTTAATTTTAATTTTGATTTATTTTAGAATAGTTCTAATTAATTAACATTGATATTAAAATCATTTAAAATTAACCGTTAATTTTATTTCGACTAAAATCATTAATTAATTAAATGTTAAATAGTTAATTGATTCGATAAAATTATTTAATAGATTAAATGTTAATTGATTAATTAAGACTCAAGTAGTTAAATTTTAATTTTATCTTTTTCATAAGATGTTATTGTATGGATTAGATATAGTAGAAATAATATGATTATATGGACCCCGATTGATCATGGACTCGACCGATAGGATAGATGTGGATGATTTAATTTTTATGTTGGTTTAAAAATTGTCCTAGGCCGTTATGAAGAACGTGACCTAGTTTATTTTCTGTATTTATCTCATTCCCGTTAGCTCCCCCCCATGTGCGGCGGGTGTATTTATTTTATTAGATAGAATTAAATGTAACAAGAATGGAGCAGAAGATGGAGACCAAAGATAGAAGAATAAAGATCCCATTGGAGATGGCGCGTTAAAGATCCTATTGGCGGTTGCAGCTACCCTTAGATGTGACCAGCGGTTTAAATCGATTTGTATTGAAACCTTTTTAGGAAAAATCCATGATCATACAGGTTACTTTACGCATTTATTTATTGTGTGCTTGTATTTATTTTATATGATATGATAGATACATAAATAGGCACGATCTAGATGAATGTGTAGGATGTATGTACATAGAGATAGATATACATGATGAGACCATAAGAGAATTAATTAAAATGGTCTCATCATGTATATCTATCTCTATAGACATACATCTACACATTCATCTAGATAAATGCCTATTATCATCAATCGTATCATATAAAATAAATACAAGCACAAAATAAATAAATGCGTAAAAACAACGATATGATCATGGACTTTTCTAGAGTGCTTGATTTTGAATACAAGCGGCGAACTTTGCGAATCACAATCTAGGTAATACAGCACCGCCAATAAGATCTTTAATGCATCCATCTCCAATGGAGATCTTTATTCTTCTATCTTTGATCTTCATCTTCTGCTCCGATTCTTGTTACATTTAATTCTATCTAATAAAATAAATATACCCGCGCGCGTGAAAAATAGCGAAGATAATGATAAATGCGAGAAAATAAACTAGTTCACGTTCTTATAACGGCGACTAGAACAAATTTTAAACCAATAGAAAAATTAAATCATACACATTTATTCTATCGATTAGAGTCATGATGATCAATCGTGATCCATATAATCATATTATATCTACTATATCTAATCCATACAATAAAATCTAGTGAAAAAAAAATTAAAATTTAACTACTAACGTCTTAATTAATCAATTAACATTTAATCTATTAAATAATTTTATCCAATCAATTAACTAATTAACATTTAATTAATTAAATGATTTTAATCGAAATAAATTAACGATTAATTTTAAGCGGTTTTAATTTTAATTTTAATTCATTAGAACTATTCTAAAAATAAATCAAAATAAAAATTAAGTCTCTTTTGTTCTTTCTTTTTGATTCTAATCAAAATGGATCTTTGGTTTCTGCAAACCAAAAGGCATCTCACAAGCACTTCCAAAATCAAATATTTTGAAAAAGTGCGTAAACATTCCAAACAAAATTTGGAAGGACCAATATTTTGGTTAATATCTGGCCACTTTCCAAAATCAAAATTTTGAAGTAACCAAGACTCTTTTTCCAAATCAAATATTTTGAAGAGCACATCTGCAATCCAAACAAAGTTTTGAAATACCATTATTATTTTAATGCCATGTGGAATCAATGGCCCAAATTATTTGAGCCATTTTGGTTGGCCACGTGACATGACTAAACAAAGGAAAATTATCAATCACACTATGAACCATATTGAAACACAAAATACACAAAACAAAATTTAGGGATCCACCAAAAGATGCACCGGCCGGCGTTGACCGCCACGGGAGGGAGCCGCCGCCATGGCGCAATTTACAGTGGGGTGCCGCCGCCGATCGGCCGATCACCACAAAAGCCGCCGCTCTTTTTTTTTTCTTTTCGTGTATCGTTTTGTGAATAAAAAATCTTTCATTTTATAATTACGTGATTTAAAGAATAAAATTAACTACACAAAATAACATGCTTATTGCTTAAACTCGAAGCTCTCTCTGATACCACTGTTAGGAAATCTACGCGGGAACGCAGCGGAATTCAAAAAATTTATTTCCTTTTAACCAGGATCGACTTCGTTTAAGCAATAAACAAATAAGCTAGTAGACGGTGGTTACCTTGGTTGATCAACAAGATCGATGCTTTGACCGTCTAATGAGAGTAGTTGTGCACGGAGCCGCCCAAGTGTTCGGCCTCTACCGCTAGTCCACACGAACAACCCGCCGGAATCCACCATTGGATTGCTATTGAAAAACTCCGGTTGCTAGACCGGCTTTTTCTTCTCTCACAAACTCTCTGTTGAAAGCTCTCTATTTTACACAAGAACTATTAGCTCTTGCAATTGTGATGTTGTACAAAAGAGCTTGACACACACTTCCTTTTTATAGGCAAAATGGCGCCCCAAATATGAGTGGAGGAGAAGAAAACATTTTCCCAATAAAATAAGGAAAATATATTTGATTGATTTATCTCATTTAATTTAATATTTTATATTAAATATTTCCAATATATTGTCAATATCTTATATTGATTATATTTATCTTATTATCATAAATCTATTTTTCCAAAATCAATTAATATATAATATTAATATTATGGTAATCTTATTAATTAAATTGCACAATCCAAGTGTATCATAATACACTTATAATTGGCGCCACATATCCCAAAGATTTGGCATCGGAATATTTTTAATTAATATAATGCTATGATTAATTAATTTGCAAAATACATGTATATCATATATATATATATTTTTCAATTATATGTATCAATATACATATTTAATTAATCAACATAATTAATATCTTGTATTATATTTATTCATAATAAATAAATACCACCATATTAATTTACCAATATAACCTTCATAATCTGAGATAAACTTTCCTTATTTGGTTATCATCTATAACCACATTTTAATCCGGCTAGATGTTCATATGTGTGTGACCCGATAGGCTTCGAATATGTTGGCCGTAGACACAAAATGCAATTTACTGAAAATGCCCTTCATGCCCAGCGATCACGGGATAGCGTCTAGCAACACACCGTGACCCCGATCATCGAAGAGTCAAATGCAATGACTACTACCTTTCATGTGAAAAGCGATTACCGTGTAACTTACAATCCTATCGCTGTAATAATATCTATACGGTTGTCAGTCGAGTGTCAAAACATCAATGACCGTATTTTATAATCTGGATATCAAGCTCTCTCTCGAATTAACTCATATAATTCCACTTTGCAAAGATTCACGAGTAAGACATTCACTATAAAGAAGGCCGCTGGGATATTCACCATAGTAATAAGTGCGCGATTCCCAGGCGACCAAACATGTATACTCGCATGCTTGATATCACACCCAATCATCACTACCGCATGATCGCCCCGTGGCTAGGGGAAACCTCAATAGTGTCAAATCATGACAATCGACACCGTGATGCCATGAAGACTCCGGTCTTAAGGATAATACACAACCGCCACATAGTGCGACACTTAATGTAAGCGAATCGATCCCTAACGTCGCCTTCTCAATACCGTCCACGTTACAATCCAAGTGTCTACACTTGATGAGGCGAGATCTATCCACCTTACTTAAAGGCGAAGACATATAATACGTGCTAGTCTGTTTATACCATCAATGCCCTGTTTAATAGTACATCAGCCTAGAGACATTTAAGTATCAAACTTATTAAAGTGATTAGAGATCTCATCAACCATAATCGTCTATCATGGTTTCTCTACCATAGTTTAATACTAGGGACGTTATCATATAACAATTCATAATTGGTTCTTTAAAAGAACATATATATGACAGCAGAATAGCCGTTTAATATATGTATAAACATAAAGAAATAGTAGAAATGATCCGACCGGTCGGATCGGTCCAACCCGATTGGGTTTAGGATACTATTTCAACGAAGGTCCAATTAGGCGGATCTCCTCACCAAGCCACTTGCTCGTCCTTGTTTTGACCTACTAAACCAATCTTTGTGTCCAGCCACTTCCCACGGGATGGCGGGGGCATGTTGAGGATATTATCGACAAAGAATAATTGGATTAATATTTCTGTATTTATCTTTACTTGTTGGCTAAGTTTGTATGTGTCTATATAAACTCAATTGTATTCACCATATTACATGGTTGAAAATATTTGATTATTCCCAATCACAATAGTCTACAAGTTCACTATATTTTAACTTAGAGCAAGAAAAAGTTAAAATTTTTGAGAAATGTCAGGTTGAGTGGGTCGAAAATGACCTTATTACACTTGCTCTAAGTTTTGAAAAAACGGTTAAATCCTAACCATGAGGGCCCCCTCGCCCCTGATCCCACAGGAATGCGAGGAGAGGTTAATCAGGGACCTAGCAGCTCAGGGTAGAGGCTTGCTGATATAAATCACTTACACCGAAAGGGGCCGGCCTTTTACGGGACTCGAACCCCCACCCTCCGTCTTTTGGTCCAGCATGTCATTACAACTCCTCTACCCTCTACCACTAGGCCATATCCAGGGGATCTTGCTCTAAGTTTTGATATCATATAGGTAAGAGCCCTTGGTTAACGTCATAAGTCAGATGCCCTAAGGTGCAAAATTCTACGGTTAAATTTTTGATTGATTTGTTGTGTACTAGATGTTAGTAATAATCATAGTGAGTAGCGTAAGTGTGGTTGCTTTTGTGTGTTTATCGAACACTTTGTCAATATGATTAATGGTAATTCTGCCGTATTGTGTCTCTATTACACCCGACCGTCAGATTTACGCCATGTGGACAATAAAATAAAACAGTTTTGTTTTTATATACACACGGCGCACATATGACGGTCGAGTCTAATAGACACTCACTGTCGTAAGGAGTCTCTATTACACCCGACCGTCAGATTTATGCCACATGGACAATAAACAAAAGCAGTTTTGTTTTTATATACACACGGCGCATCGGCGATCGAGTCTAATAGAGACTCCTACCTCTCTGATGATGGACCCCGGAACCCCGGAAATTTTTCGGTGAGGACCAAATTAAAAAAGGTAGAAAAAGACTCAACATCCAAATCTCAAACTCATGACCTTAGGATAAGTAACAAGCTTTTAATCAATTGAACTAAATGAATAATTGTTGTAAAAATTTGAAATAATATACATATACAATTTTATTATTATAAGAAGGGTATATTAGTAATTTAAATCTGAAAAATTGAATGAGGCCATGCACCCACCATTACAAGGCTTGGGTCCGTCCACTGCCTACCTAAAAATTTTCCTATTATTAAACGACAATTCTATCTGTTTACTTGACTAGACGTAACTACATGAAATATCTTGTTACACAGGTGGATCCTTTCAAGTACTTAAGTGTGTGGTTAAATCAAAATTACTTGAGAGGATCCTATTCCTTGTTACCTCATATATATGAGAGTTACTGTGCCTGCAAGTGCTACATCGCTGGAGCCATCTTTTGCATCCTATTTTTAAAGACTTGGCTATAGGCTAATGCTTACTTGTTTGTGCCATTATATATATATATATATATATATATATATATATATATATATATATACTAGTGTGGTGTTGCGTCCTTGCAGCGCAAGGCCCCTTTAATAACCGGATTTAGAAATTATATGTAAATTTATCAATCTACCCAATGATTAATTGCACGACCGGGGTGGGCGAGGGCAAGCAGTCAGTTCACGGGACCTCCGGTGGCGGCGGTATTCTCTGCGAACCGGAACTCGGTTCCGAACCCTCTCGACTGCTGCAGAGTCTGAGTAAATGCCTGATACTTGCGAATGTCAGCATCGCTCACGCTTCTACATGAAAACTTCATGGACTCCTCAAAATAAGCAGCCTTGATCTCTGCAACTTCCTCAATGTTAGGGGTGAATTTATACGATTTATATTGATATATTTTATGATAATTTCCCTCATATTTGTATAAATTTGCATAAGAAACGAGTGTTTAATAGAATTATTGAGTAAATGAGGTTTTTAATGAGTTATTCGCAAAATAGGTTAATTTTGGTGTTTTAATTTTGATTTTATGATTATTTGGATGATATTACGTTTTGCGATGTTTTAATGTGTTATAGGTACATGTTTGATGCTCAAATGATGATCAAATAGAGATAAAGTCGAATTACATTGATGATAGAGGAGATAATGATGATTTGGATTGGAGAAAAGAGATAAGTATGGAAAAATCAAGATTAAGTCGATCCTGGGTGGCGTCCG
The DNA here is from genome assembly GCA_026214975.1 of Gentiana macrophylla. NCBI lineage: Eukaryota > Viridiplantae > Streptophyta > Magnoliopsida > Gentianales > Gentianaceae > Gentiana > Gentiana macrophylla. Next base: position 47,782,081 of record CM047810.1, on the reverse strand, counting down.
AAGCTTGAATCAAGCGTCGAGTGGGCGGCGTCGAAGATGTGGACGGCGTCCGAGGAGGAGAAATTTGGTTCGAGATGTTCAGATTTTCAGTGGACGGCGTCCAATTTAACATAGGACGGGCGTCTGATCCAGCTCGGCCCGACTCGAAGAAGTTTATACAAGCTGGACGGGCGTCCATACATCCAGACGGGCGTCCTTCCACCGCCTCAGCATAGCCGACTTTATTTTCTATAAATACCAGCGCTATTTTCAACCCTAGGGAGATAACATTACACATTACTCAAAACCCTAATCCTAGGGGTGGCTCAGGCTGCGTTTTTATACACTTTTCCTTCAGTTTTATGCAGTTAAATCTTAGATTAAATTAGTTTGTTTTATGTTCTTTTCTTCAACAATTCCAAGCTTTCAAGAGGATGCTTAGAGGCTAAAAGCCCTTGAACGAGCGTTGTGAAGCCTATCCGTCAACTATTCAGATTCGAATCTTGATTAATTTGTGAGTTTTTAATACAAGTTGTTTCTTTATCATGTTTGAATGTTTATTGCAATTATATCGAAAGATGTGCATGCTTGATTGTTTTACTTTGATGAAAGTCATGTAAACCCTAGATCCTCATGATAAAAGAATAGTTATTTGATCTATATAACGAGAGTTAATAGGTTAGATTTCTAGATTAGAAACGTTAAAGTTCACATCTTTGGTTAGAAAAAGCGTTAATCTTAGATCGAAAGATAGAGATTAATAGATGGACTATCTAAGAAATTAGGGTTCGTACTTTAGATGAGGTTAAAAGTCACGAATTAATCTGATTAGGGATTGAATGTTGATAGGATAGGTGGATCAATTGCTCGTTTGTTCGTTATAACTTGAATTTAATCCCGTGAAACTTGAATTGTTTAGTTTAGTCAAATCTTCTTATTGCATCTTAGGTTTAGTTGTAGTTTAAATTGTTCGCAACCCGTATCTTCCCTGGCTTTAGATCTTGATCTTCTGTCCAGCTTATGTTTGTTATCTTTCTTGTTAGTAATTCACTGTTTTTGTTTTTAGTATCTTTACAATAGTAATCATGACATAGTTAGGTTAGAAATAAAAACTAGGATTAGCAATCGCCAGTTCGCCATAAGATCGACCCGGTATTAACCTCTTTACTACGATCCTTGCACTTGAGGTATATCGGATTTATAAATTTTATTACTTGTTTATTTTTCATTGCATAAAATCCGTGACAAGTTTTTGGCGCCGTTGCCGGGGAGAGAGACATACCACTCTTTAGCTTCTCCTTTTAAAGAAAACGGGAACAGTTTCAGCTTTATAGCATCCTCACTTACTCCTTGGATGCGAGTTGTACCGCATATTTCCAGAAACGTGTGTAAGTGAGTATGAGGATTTTCGATTGATAACCGTGGAAAATAGATGCATCTTTGAATCATTTGAATGAGCCGGGTTTGATTCAAAAGTAGGTGCGATGATGGTTTGGTAGAACGATAGCCGGGTTGACCACGACCGCCAGGCATGGCGTAATCGACCAACATACGTCTATCTTGGCAGACCATTATGACTAAATCTGTGATTTCCTCGCCTAATGATCCTCGAGATCTTGCTCGGCTCATCGCGAACCGCGAACGGAAAATCCGCTGTTTGGCGGACTACGGTTCGCTTCGGGTCGAGGTGTATAGTAACGGTCCTTTTTGACTCCGAGTTTGCATAAACCGGACCAACAACAAGTGAAAGAAAACTAAAAACTAAGCAATTAAAAGCCTAAACTAAGAAATTAAAGCCTAAGAAAAGAAAAAGAAATAAAAATTAGTTAAGACGAGAGCAGGCGGACGTCCAGAAAGCTGGGCGGGCGTGCTCGCGCCTAAGCGAGCTAGGCGGGCGTGGGAAGTTCAAGCGCTCGTCTGATCAATGAAGAAGCGGGCGGACGTCCAAATTGGATGGGCGCTCGTCCGACAAGCTAAAAGCGATTGAGTCGAGAAATTTAGAATGCAGGGGCGCCCACTTTGGTCTAGACGCCCGTTTGGAAGCGAAAAATGAAACAGAGCAGAGAGAAGCAGCGAGGAAAAGATGGGGAGAAAAGCGAAAGAAAGGCGAAAGCGAAAAAGAGAAAACGGCTAGAAAGGAAGAAAAAACTAATCACAAAGGAACTACAAAGGAAGACCTTAAACTCTAAACTAAAACCCTAATTACCTAAACTATAACTAATAAAGAAGATTAAAACGAGAAATAAAATTAAAACAAGAAAATAAAAACTAGACAACCGTCCGGCTCCCCGGCAACGGCGCCAAAAACTTGTTTTTGGTTCCGCTTAATTTTGGATTTGGATTGAAGAATTAGCTACGCTCAAGCATCTGGTCAATGAATGGAAGGGGAAAGTGATCTTTCATGGTTACCTCATTGAGCTTTCGATAATCGATGCAGACTCTGTAACCAGTGACAAGTCTCAATGCTATTTCTTCTCCCTTCTCATTCTTCTCAATCGTAATTCCGCCTTTCTTGGGAACTACCCGAGTCGGGGATACCCATTCACTATAAGCAATGACAAAAATGATTCCCATGTCCAGAAGTTTGATGATTTCTTTCTTAACTACCTCTTGCATATGAGGGTTGAGCCTCCTCTGGGGCTGTCTAACGCATTTCGCACCCTCATTAGTCTTGATCTTATGCATACAGATGTCAGGAGATATCCCTCTAATATCTCCTACTTGCCAACCAAAGGCTTTTTCATTTTTCTTCAAGACGTTGATTAATTTCATTTCCTCTAAACGAGACAACTTGGCAGATATAATCAAAGGAAGCTTGTCGCCTTCTCTTAGGAACACATACTTAAGATGTTTAGGCAACGGTTTCAACACCAAATCTGTAGGGGGTCTTCTAAACTTGATTTGAGATCTCCACTTTTCAACTCAACATCGCTGAGTTTACTTAGTGGTCCCACTGCCAAAGCTTCTCCTTTCAACAACTTTTCCTCAAAATCAGCTTTCAACTGATCTAGATTTACCACACCTTGACTATTCAAATTATCAACCAATCGCTCATATTCAGTTGCAACAGCCATGACTTGCTTTTCCATGAAATCATTGAAGTCATCAGACATATCCTCAATGGAAAAGCTGGTAGGAGGACCAGAGGGTACTTGAATGGATTTGGAGACATTATAGCTTACCTCTTGATCACCAACACGTATCGTCACTCGCCCACCATCGCAGTCAATGAGGGCTCTAGCTGTAGACAAAAAAGGTCTTCCAAGAATCAGGGGGACATTTTCATCTTTTTCAATGTCTAGGACGTACTAGTCAACGGGTAAGGTAAATTTATCAATTTGAACTAATACGTCCTTTAAGATTCCCGCTGCTTTCTTAGAAGATCTATCGGCGAACTGAAGGTTCATGGTGGTGGGTTCTAGAAGATCAATTAAATTCAGCTGTTTGCAAGCGACCATTGGCATGAGGCTTATGGATGCTCTGGAGTCACATAAAGAGTTTGGGAAGACTAGGCCTCCCATTAACACCTATAAGCCACGAACTTTCTGAGGTCACCTCTCTTGGTTGGTAAGTCTTCATAATTGATCATTGAACAATCCTCACCAATCAGCCTCTCCATGTTTGACAACTTCCTTTTGAAGAAACAACATCACGATGAATTTTGTATACTTAGGCATTTCAACCAAGACTTTAGATAATGGAAGATTTACAGAGTATTTTTCAAAAGATTCACACCTTTTCATACTTTTATCTTCACTCAAAGGGATGTTGCTCTTTCTTGGTGGAAATGGAAGCTTTTGAGATCACTCTCGAAAAGACTTTCTTGAAGATGCACTGATAGCTTTGTCTTCCGAGATCTTTCCACGAACAGCTTTTTCAATGTTTTTATTAGTCGGGGATCGGCCTCGACTCACACTTGATTCTTCACTCCTCGAGGATCAGACCACCGAGGACTTCCATTTTTCACCTCTCGGGGATCAGCCACACTGAGTATTTCCTTCGGCCAAGAAGTGTATGTGCTCAGCTTCCCCTCCTGCCTTATCAATGGCAGGAGGGGCTAGTGGTTTCCCTGGTGAGAAGGACCACTAACTTGAGTACCGCTTCTTAAAATCATTGCACTAGCCTCCTCTCTACCGTATGGAATTGATAGTACGAGGTCAGTACATTGGCTATTGTTCAAGTCGGTTTGAGCAACTTGACCACCCTTTGGATTCTTTTCTGTGAAACTGGGCAGTTGCCCTGGGGGTCTTGAAGCTAACTGCTCAGCCAGTTGCCCAATTTGTCTCTCAAGGTTCTTATTTGTACTCATCAGGAGTTGGATACTTTTATTTTGCTCCTCCAATTTAGCTTCAAGATTGTTAGATTGGGAGGGGCCTTGAGAGTTTTGGAAATTTTGAGAATAAATTTGGTTGGGCCGACTTTGGACAAAGCGAGATTCGAATTTGCGAGGCCAATTACGATTGAACCTTTGATTAGAATTGGAAAAATTATTATTTTGGTTACGAGGAAAACCAGGGTTTCGATTTTGATTACGATTGAAATTAGAATTGAATTGAAACTTGAAGATTGATTGAACCCTTGGTTTTGGAGATTATTACGGCGAAAATTGATTAAACCTTTGATTGTTACGGCCATAGAATGCATTTACTTGACGTTTCGTCCGTTCATAGGACGAGAATCTAGATGTGTGCCCCACCTCTTCACGATTACGACATGCGACTTGATTATCTGTCCATAATCATGAACAACATTCACTTGATAAGGTGCGAGGGTTGAATTGCTCTTGGCCAATCATGTGGCGATCGGCGGCAACGACTCTCACAATCTGAAACACGAGGTTACGTGGAAAGAAAAAGTTTGATTCGCTTTGATTCGAACTTGAGAAGTTGCCATCCGCAGCCTGCGGCATGGCGATCAAACTTTGCATGTTCACTTCCTCAACCTTAGGAGGAAGAGGTGCTTGAATGGCTTGATAAGAGGGGTAGTTATATTTGGCAATGTCCTCGAGCGGTGCCCACCCCTCATCGAGCGTTTTCTTAAAAACGCCCACAGGATGAACTATTGACCATGCCTTTTGTAAGCTCGGTCAATCCACTAAAGAAAGTGTTGACTTGCCTTTGTAGCGGCAAGCCATGATGGGGACATTTTCTGAGAAGAGACTTGAATCTCTTCCAACATTTGAAAAACGACTCATTTTCTTTCTGATAGAACGTGAAAATGTCGTTTAAACACTGGGCTGTCTTTGAAGGTGGAAAATATTGACTTAAAAATTCTTTTTCAAGTTCAGACCAGGTGGTAATAGATTCAGCGGGGAGAGAGACATACCACTCTTTAGCTTCTACTTTTAAAGAAAACGGGAACAGTTTCAGCTTTATAGCATCCTCACTTACTCCTTGGATGCGAGTTGTACCGCACATTTCCAGAAACGTGTGTAAGTGAGTATGAGGATTTTCTGATTGATAACCGTGGAAAATAGATGCATCTTTGCATCATTTGAATGAGCCCGGTTTGATTCAAAAGTAGGTGCGATGATGGTCGGTAGAACGATAGCGGGTTGACCACGACTTCGCAGCATGGCGTAATCGACCAGCGTCGTCTATCTTCAAAGACCATTATGACTAAATCTGTGATTTCCTCGGCTAACTGATCCTCGAGATCTTGCTCGGCTCTGTCTGCCAGAACCGCAGAACGGAAAATCTGCCTGTTTGGCCGGACTACGGTTCGCTCGGGGTCAGGGGTGTATAGTAACGGTCCCTTTTGACTCCGAGTTTGCATAAACCGGACCAACAACAAGTGAAAGAAAACTAAAAACTAAGCAATTAAAAGCCTAAACTAAGAAATTAAAGCCTAAGAAAAGAAAAAGAAATAAAAATTAGTTAAGACATGGGAACAGACGGACGTCCAGAAGCTGGGCGGGCGCGTCGCCTAGAACTCGAGCTAGACGGGCGTCTGGAAGTTCAAACGCTCGTCTGATCAGCTGAAGAAGACCTGGACGGACGTCCAAATTGGATGGACGCTCGTCCGACAAGCTAAAAACGATTCAGAGTCGAGAAATTTAGAATAGACGGGCGTCCACTGGTCTAGACGCCCGTTTGGAAGCGTAAAAACGAAAGCGAGCGAGAGAAGCAAACAGGAAAAGATGGGGAGAAAAGCGAGAAGACAGAAAATAGATAGAAAAAAAAGTCTAATCCTAAGGGGATTGGAGAACTATAAAAGAAAAACTACGAAAACCCTAATAACCTAAACTATAACTAATAAAGAAGATTAAAACGAGAAATAAAATTAAAACAAGAAAATAAAAACTAGACAACCGTCCGGCTCCCCGGCAACGGCGCCCAAAACTTGTTTTTGGTTCCGTTGGCGGGAATACTCACCACTATACTACCTTAGAAAAATTAATAATGAACTGGACAACCGCACTTTTGATTCCTAGGTATCGACCCATTGAATCTATTACCACAGTGCGAACTTGAAAAAGAATTTTTAAGTCAATATTTTCCACCTTCAAAGACAGCCCAGTGTTTAAACGACATTTTCACGTTCTATCAGAAAGAAAATGAGTCGTTTTTCGAATGTTGGAAGAGATTCAAGTCTCTTCTCAGAAAATGTCCCCATCATGGCTTGCCGCTACAAAGGCAAGTCAACACTTTCTTTAGTGGATTGACCGAGCTTACAAAAGGCATGGTCAATAGTTCATCTGGTGGGGCGTTTTGAAGAAAACGCTGATGAGGGTGGGCACCGTTCGAGGACATTGCCAAATATAACTACGCCCCCTCTTATAAGCCATTCAAGCACCTCCTCCTCCTAAGGTTGAGGAAGTGAACATGCAAAGTTTGATCGCCATACTGCAGAAGCAGATGGCAACTTCTCAAGTTTCGAATCAGGCGAATCAAACTTCTTCCTTTCCACAGAACCCTCGGGTTACAGATTGTGAGAGCTTTGTCCGGTGGCCACATGATTGGCGAGTGTCAATTCAATCCCCCTGCACCTTATCAAGTGAATGCTGTTCATGATTATGGACAGTATAATCAAGTCACATGTCAGAATTGTGACAAGGTGGGGCACACATCTAGATTCTGTCCTATGAACGGACAGAATGCTGAAGTAAATGCATTCTATGGCCAGAACAATCAAAGGTTTAATCAATTTTCTGGCCAGAATAATCTCCAAAACCAAGGGTTCAATCAATCTTCAAGTTTCAATTAATTCTAATTTCAATCGAATCAAAATCGAAACCCTGGTTTTCCTCGAACCAAAATAATAATTTTTCCAATTCTAATCAAAGGTTCAATCGAAATTGGCCCATAAATTCGAATCATCTTTGTCCAAAGTCGGCCCATCTAGCCCTATTCTCAAAATTTCCAAAACTCTCAAGGCCCCTCCCAATCTAACAATCTTGAAGCTAAATTGGAGGAGCAAAATAAAAGTATCCAACTCTTGATGAGTACAAATAAGAACCTTGAGAGACAAATTGGGCAACTGGCTGAGCAGTTAGCTTCAAGACCCCCAGGGCAACTGCCCAGTTTCACAGAAAAGAATCCAAAGGGTGGTCAAGTTGCTCAAACCGACTTGAACAATAGCCAATGTACTGATCTCGTACCATCAATTCCATACGGTAGAGAGGAGGCCAGTGCAATGAATTTAAGAAGCGGTACTCAAGTTAGTGGTCCTTCCCACCAGGGAAACCACTAGCCCCTCCTGCCATTGATAAGGCAGGAGGGGAAGCTGAGCACCTACACTCCCCTTGGCCGAAAGGAAATACTCAGGTGGCTGATCCTCGAGAGGTGAAGAAAATTGGAAGTCCTCGGTGGGTGATCCACGAGGAGTGAAGAATCAAGTGTGAGTCAGGAGGCTGATCCCCTGACTAATAAAAAGATTGAAAAAGCTGTTCGGTGGAAAGATCTGGAAGACAAAGCTATCAGTGCATCTTCGAAGAAAGTCTTTTCTGAGAGTGATCTGAAAAAGCTTCCATTTCCACCAAGAAAGAGCAACATCCCTTTGAGTGAAGATAAAAAGAATGAAAAGGTGCTGAATCTTTTGAAAAATACTCAGGTAAATCTTCCATTATCTGAAGTCTTGGTTGAAATGCCTAAGTATACAAAATTCATCAAGGATGTTGTTTCTTCAAAAAGGAAGTTGTCAGACATGGAGAGGCTGATTGGTGAGGATTGTTCAATGATCAATTATGAAGACTTACCAACCAAGAGAGGTGACCCTGGAAAGTTCGTGCTTACAGTGTTAATGGGAGGCCTAGTCTTCCCAAACTCTTTATGTGACCTAGGATTATCCATAAGCCTCATGCCAATGTCTGTTTGCAAACAGCTGAATTTAATTGATCTTTTAGAACCCACCACCATGAACCTTCAGTTCGCCGATAGATTTTCTAAGAAAGCAGCGGGAATCTTAAAGGACGTATTAGTTCAAATTGATAAATTTACCTTTCCCGTTGACTGGTACGTCCTAGACATTGAAAAAGATGAAAATGTCCCCCTGATTCTTGGAAGACCCTTTTTGTCTACAGCTAGAGCCCTCATTGACTGCGATGGTGGGCGAGTGACGATACGTGTTGGTGATCAAGAGGTAAGCTATAATGTCTCCAAATCTATTCAAGTACCCTCTGGTCCTCCAACCAGCTTTTCCATTGAGGATATGTTTGATGACTTCAATGATTTCATGGAAAAGCAAGTCATGGCTGTTGCAACTGAATATGAGCGATTGGTTGATAATTTGAATAGTCATGGTGTGGTAAATCTAGATCAGTTAGAAGCTGATTTTGAGGAAAAGTTGTTGAAAGGAGAAGCTTTGGCAGTGGGACCACTAAGTAAACTGAGCGATGTTGAGTTAAAAAGTGGAGATCTTAAATCAAGCTTGGAAGACCCCCCTGTAGATCTAGTACTGAAGCCGTTGCCTAAACATCTTAAGTATGTGTTCCTAAGAGAAGGCGACAAGCTTCCTTTGATTATATCTGCCAAGTTGTCTCGTTTAGAGGAAATGAAGTTAATAAACGTCTTGAAAAAGAACGAAAAAGCCTTTGAGTGGCAAGTAGGAGATATCAGAGGGATATCTCCTGACATCTGTATGCATAAGATCAAGACTAATGAGGTGCGAATCGTTAGAAACTGACCAGAGGAGGCTCAACCTCATATGCAAGAGGTAGTTAAGAAAGAAATCATCAAACTTACGGACATAGAATCATTTATGCCATCGATAGTGAATGGGTATCCCCGACTCGTAGTTCCCAAGAAAAGCGGAATTACGATTGAGAAGAATGAGAAGGAGAAGAAATAGCATTGAGACTTGTCACTGGTTACAGAGTCTACATCGATTATCGAAAGCTCAATGAGGTAACCATGAAAGATCACTTTCCCTTCCATTCATTGACCAGATGCTTGAGCGTCTGGCGAGGCACGCATTCTATCGCTTCTGGATGGATATTCGAGATATTTTCGAGATACCCATTGATCCAAATGACCAAGAAAAGACCACTTTCACCGCCTTCTATGGTACATTCGCTTACAGCGAATGCCATTTGGTCTCTGCAATGCCCCAAATTACATTTCAAAGATGTATCTTCGCTATTTTTACGGGCTCGTAGAAAAGTGTATGGAAATCTTTATGGACGATTTTTTCGTCTTTGGTCATCCTTCGATGATTGTCTTGACAACCTTGACCAGTCTTATCCGGATGTGTGGAAAAGAACTTAGTTACGAATTGGGAAAAATGCCATTTTATGGTAGATGAGGAATAGTTCTTGGCCACAAAATCTCCGCCAAAGGTATAGAAGTTGACAGGGCAAAAGTAGAAGCTATCGAGAAGATGAGTTATCCTAAAAATGTGCGCTAAATCGAGGGTTTTCTTGGACATGTCGGTTTTATAGGAGATTCATTCAAGATTTTTCCAAGATAGCCAAGCCCTGCCTACTTTTACTTAAGGAGGACGTTGTCTTTGATTTTGATGAAGACTGCAGCGGTGCGTTTGAGGAGCTTAAAAACCGTTTAATCTCTCGCTCAATTCTTATTTTTTGCCTGACCGAATCTACCTTTCGAGCTTATGTGCGACGCATCAAACTATGCGATTGGTGCTGTTTTAGGACAAAGAATCAAAGGGAAATTCCAAATAATCTATTACGCCAATCACACATTGAATCCGTCTCAAGTTAACTATACTACTACGAAAAGGAATTATTGGCCGTAGTCTTTGCTATGGACAAGTTTCAGAGTTACTTGTTAGGAGCTCAAGTGATTGTGTGGACCGATCACGCTGCTTTGCGATATCTGATGACGAAGAAAGAGGCCAAACCGCGCCTACTGCGTTGGATACTGACCCTACAAGAGTTTGACGTTCAAATTAAAGATAAAAAGGGCAGTGAAAACGTCGTGGCGGATCATGTTTCGAGAATGTTAAGTGAGGAAAAGGATGACCCAGATGATATAGATCTTTACTTTCCTCTAGAAAACATTATGCTTATCGATGGTCAGCGCTCCGGATGTTCCATGGTATTCTTCCATTGTCAATTACCTTCATTCCCGATATCTTGATCCGAATTCTCTTATCGGGAGAAGAAAAGTTCTTCTCTGATTTGAAATCTTCGTTTGGGATGAACCTTATCTGCTTTAAGATCCAGTAAAGATGGTCCGCTTAGAAGATGCGTTCTAATCTGAGCGGCGATATTATTGAGCAAAGGCCACGGTGGACCCACCGGAGGTCACTTTGGTCCTTGGAAAACCGTTGCTAAGATCTTCCAATCCGGTTTCTATTGGCCTACGATCTTTAAAGATACAGAAGCTTTCTGTAAAGCGTGTGATAGATGCCAAAGAACCGGTACTCTGATAAGGCGTTTTGACATGCCTTTGAAACCCATCCTAGAATACGAAGTCTTTGATGTATGGGGCATCGATTTTATGGGACCATTCCCATCATCTTGTGGTAACAAATACATCTTATCTGCGTAGATTACGTGTCCAAATGGGTGGAGGCTTAGGCCACGACTCACAATGATCATAAGACGGTCATGAAGTTCTTAAAGAAAAATATTTTCGTGAGATTTGGATGTCCTCGAGCCTTGATCAGTGATGAAGGAACGCACTTTTGCAACCGACCCTTAGAAAAAGTACTTGAAAAGTATGGTGTTCGTCATAAGACTGGCACACCATATCATCCTATGACGAGTGGTCAGGTTGAACGGAGCAACCAAAGCATTAAGAAAATCTTGGAAAAACGGTCAACAGTCATAGAAAAGACTGGAGTTTGAAATTGGATGATGTACTATGTGTAAGGTGTAGTGCCCGAAAGACAATTATACAATTGTTTTAGGACAGAATTAGTAATTCATCTTATTATATGCATGTATGCTTATAATTAAGACACTACTGAAAACCCTAAGTACCTCGTTTATGTAATCACATAACTCAGTGTATGGCTATACACAAGAGGATTGAGTTTGTGAGATGTACTTAAAATTAACTTAGTCCGTAGCGTTTATTAACTGAGTACGGGTCTCATGATTAATTTGCTATTAATGCGCCTGCAACACTTTAGGTGTGACATGCTTATCCGGACTATCGGTAATAGGGTACCTAGTGGGGCATTTATATATGATGATAATCATATAGTAATTTGACCGATTTGATTTGAGTTCTCGATATAATTCCGTGAATCGAGAAGTCTTATCGAATCACAAGATGATCATATATGGATTAATCTCAATCCCGAGGTGATCACAGTAAATCGCTTTAGACTAGGGTAGAGTTTGATGTGTTAGTAATGATCACTTCAAGTATGTGGTCCAACACTTCTCGCTGGCTTTATTCGGGATGAGTGAGTAGTCCGTGCTATCACGTATATGGAATCCATTCCTTCCTCGGGAAGTAGAGAGACAGCTTCCTCTTTATTTGTTAGCCCAAAGAAAATGATCGATCGGCCGAGTTCATATTTAAACTAATTAGCTACTAGTCGATATGTGAACTAATTGATCACCTGGGGTTAATGGTAAATAAGGATAATATGTTTCGAGAAGGGTTTACGGAAATATCCCGACTCAAAGTGAATAAATGCATGGAGGATTTATCCGTATGTAATGATTATATCAAGGACGCTTTCGACTCATAAATTGAGTGTAAGTTATCTATATTCGATAGAGTTCAGTTTCGGGTTTATGGTGGTGTAATCCCGGAATTAATAGGTTGGATATAATTATTCTGTCTGATGAATAATTTTATCTAATTTATTGTAGCTACTGAATATGGGTCCATGGTCCCCGACGTGGCTCCCAAAATAGCATAATTGGATTTCTCGTCGTTTCACCTCAATTATAATTAAATAGTGGATTGGGCTATTTAATTTGATATGTGGATTAATTGTTTAGTTGGACTAAATAATTAAATACACTTTAAAAGATATTTTCATGACTCATCCCAAATTGGTGTGTTGACTTTTTGACCAAATTGGTCAAATATAGAAAATGCATGGACCTTAATTGTTTAACAAGTGGGGCGCATGTTTTTATTATTTAGTTATCAAGAAATTAGTTTTCTTGGATAATTATTTAATATGTGATTTATCTTTTATTTGTTAAATGATAATTCATGGAATATTAGATAATAATATGATTTATCATAATTTGTTTGGGATAATTATTCTATTTATCTTTTATTTGGAAAAATGATTAATGTAATAATTATCTCTTAATTATTTAATCCTTGAGGTTAAGTTTTACTCTCCTATATAAAGAGAGCTTTTCCAAGCCTTTTGACACACAAAATATCACGCCATATTGATAGAAAAATAGCTTGGAATTTTTGGCTATTTTCTTTGGGTTTCGAGTTGGAATAATCTTCGGATTATTCCGGTAGCATATCAAGGAGGTCCGGCGGCGGGAAACACCATCCACCTGGTGTTGCTGGGAGACACACGTTGGAAGGTTGTGGCTTCTCAAAATACGTGTTCTTGGAGATCTATCGTTCTTGGAGTTAAGCACCATAAAAGGTAGGCTCCAAACCCCTTGTAGAGTTTAGATATTTTATTTATGTATTTTGTTTCGCTTAGATCTAGATCCGATACTTCACTGCGTGAATCGGGTCAATCCATGATTGATCCGACGATATTACTTCCAACAAGTGGTATCAGAGCCTTTGATCTAACGATCAAAGTATATGAATTTTAGATCTTGGAGTGGAAAAGCATGTTTTAGATGTTTTATTTCGTTTTTTTTGGTAAAATTCGAATTTAATCATGTTGTATGCTTGTGAATGTTGTGGTTGAAGAGATGGATTGGGTTGGTATTGTTTACCCGTAGATCTATTTTGTAGCTCCTTTGTTTAGTAACAATTGAGTATAGGATTTGTATTTTTTTTGTCTTTTTTCGAAATTCTATGTAAAAGTAGCATCTTTTATTGTAATTTTGATGTTCTAGGCTCGAAAAGATGAAGATCTTGCTGAAAAGATGAAGATCAAGGCGAAACCCAAGGTATGAACGAGGAGAAACGGCTAAAAACCTGATTTTAATTAAAAATCTGCGCTACAGGACTTTCTGCGACGCTGAAAAGCGTCGCTATAAGTCTGTTTGTTAAAAACTTGCATGGGTTTCTTTGGGGCGGCTGTCAATGTTTTTTTTTTCCTGTTAACTTTTTTTTTGTATAATATGCGTATGGCAGATAATCATAAAAAAAAAAAAATTTATTTTTTGGAAATAATTTTAAAAAAAACAGCCGACATATAAAAAAAAAAAAAAACAAAACTGTTTTTTTTCTTCAGCCGCATCACATAACAAAAAAAAAAAATATTTAAAAGGGTTTTTGATAATTATAATAATATTTGTTTATTTAATTAAAAAGCCTTTCTCCTCTCGGGTGTTCGTGGTTCGTGATCCGGCGGTTCGAGTTCAAGATTCGAAGATCAAGACTCGAAGACATAGATTAAATTTTACTTTTCCTTCGAAAATAGTTAGTCGGGGGTACCAACGGTCCATCTCGGTATTTACTTTTCGGTATAATTTTGTGTTTGATCAAGATTACGTGCTTAAAACCGAAAAATTGCCATGACATGCATCATATCATGATTCCACTCCAATGCATACATGTAGCTAGTTTATTTCAAATAAATTAGGCATGTATAACTTGAATAATTAGTATGAATGCTTATTAATTTAATATGTGGTAGTTAAATAATAAGTAGCTAATTATAAAGACCGAGGACCCGGGTTTTTGTCAATCGTTTACGATTTTAGTGATGGATTCTCGGTGAATCCCACTTGGATAAATCGTTGAGATTTTCGGTGATAGCTTCTCAGTGAACCCACCTTAAACAGAAACGAGATTACGCTTTCGATGACAATTTAGAAATCGGAGAATCTTAGTACATGGGTTCGGAAATGGTCTAACCATGGTTGGGCGAGTTCAACCGAAGCTTCGCTCAATCGACTCCTCCACGCAGTGATGATATGCTATGCTAGCTTCGACAGACTTAGCATAGCCGATAAGCCTTCGGGCTAAACGGGGCTTCTCTTGCCGGATTGGCCTGAACTGTCACATATGTTCCAACGAATAAGACGGCGTAGGCTTGCCTACATAACCGACCCTATTCGGAGTACTTTGATTTATTGTTTCTTATTGTCAAGACCGAAACCGTAATTAGTAAACCCACCACTTTTTCAAAATAGTGAGTGGGAGCGGGGAAGGCGACAGCCGACCCCACGGCCTCTACTATAGGTGCAAGCACGTGAGAGAATGGTGACGCCTCATGCCGCTTTGATTTCGGGCCCCTTCGGATGGTGTTCACCGCTATCAAAATTCAAGGCTTGGTCTCCGAAAGGATAGGATATCGGGTACTCGCCGGGTCACTGACCTGCCCCTCATAGGCATACTCGGGGCGTACTCTGAGATCTGATATAGTAGGTCACACTCTTTGTGGATATTTTCGAAATATCTAGGCTAGAAAAAGGAAGGTAATCAATGATTAAAGGCCCGGGATGTCTGATTCCCGTGAGATGTTCGATTCTCGAAGCTTAATCATTGAGAGAGATTGTCTCAGTTTAACCATCATAGTGCTGATATCGACCCTCTCGGACAGTACTATGCGAGGTTAAATCCTTGGAATGGTAGGATAGACTTCTTATAGTTTATTATTCCTAAAATAAATCTAGTAGTGAAAAATTTATTTTTGAATTTAACTTTCTGTCATTTTATTTACAACTAAATCTCTAGGTTACTAAACTGTTAGTAATAGGACTTCAATAAAAATATGGAAAGTAACAAGTACGTTGTAATTATCAATAAATGCAGTTAACTTTTCGGAAGAAATTTTTCTCTTGAGCCTTTAAAAACTTAAGTGACATAGTACACGTATGTCACGGGTGTCACTCGTGTTGAACGAGAGACGACCATACTTAGCTTACAAAAGATGACATAGGACTATCAGACAAAATTCATTTAGTGAATTTTAAAAGTGTAATTATACATCAAATTTCTAATTGAAAAATTGGAAAATCATATACATAAGGCTTTGCTAGTTAGACGGTATTTGGAACCGATAAACTAGTGGGAGCCTTAGCCTTATGATTTGTTGTTTTTCTGAATTATTAGAAATGTGTAATAGACTGCACAGGAGTTTCTCCATTTATTGGAAAAACAAGAATAAAGTGTTACTAGTTAAACAGTATTTGGAACTGATAAACTAGTGGGAGCTTAGTTCTGGAGATTTTATAATCTTTGAAACATCATGAACACAGCATTGCTAGTTAGACAGTATTTGGAACTGATAAACTAATAGGAGCTTAGTTCTAGGTGATGTTCTAATCTTTGAAAAATCATAAATACAAAGTGTTTCTAGTTAGACGGTATTTGGAACCGATAAACTAGTGAGAGCTTTGGTCTTATGATTTAGCGATTAGAAAAATCGATAGTCCAAGCAAGTAACACTGAACGTCCCACAGTTCAAGAGTAGTGTCTACTCAAACGAACTGCTAGTTCAAGACTGTTTCCATTTAAGGAAAGTCGAGAATGGGAAAGAATGTTCATACGTGTTAGTCATCTAAACTACGTAGTTTTAAGGCTAAACCGGAAAATTAATAAATTGGAAATTAGAGGATAAGGAAAGTGATTTCGGATCATTGACCAATGCATCCTTAGTAATTTTCTCGAAAGCTAAGTTCTTTGGAAGAACTAGGTAGCTTTGCATTAAACGATAAACAAAATAGACAACGGGCAGTTATTTCAGATAGACTAGTGGGAGTGATATAAGGAAATGAATCTCGGATTCAATTCTTGAGTATCACGTAAAATTCATTTTGCTTTCGGATTCGTTGGAACGAGCGTATTCATTTTCAATAGGATAATTTGTTGGTCTTATTGACGATAAATATAACATTCGTAGCACGAACCTCAGACTCGGACTTTTGTTTGATAAATTCAAAACCACTAAGCATTGCTGAAAAGGTATTAGTAACGCGTCTTAAAACAATATAAACGCAAATGGTTTCCGTATTTAGATAAACACTTCTTTATATACTATTAATTAGTGCATATTCCCAACGATAAGATCTCGCAGACCGGCTTAGGGTGATTCCTATCTCCTACCAAAGGAACCATGTCTCAAAGGAACAATGCCTAAGTTTCCTTTCAATCGGGAAAGGGTAATAGATTTAAAGAAGTTACATAGCCTATTCATATCGACATTCGGGGTCATATGAAAGATACAAGCTAGTGGGAGCTTCTGAGTAGTGACATGTTGTCTGATAACTACTCGAAACTCCGTAAGTTTATCCAAAATATTTGGAGGAAATCTCTGATTTCACTGCAGATAGAGTATTCCATACTCAGAAATAGGTTATTGCATAGTCTTCGGGACTGATGCTCGGCCTGCCTCCCAGTGAAATGTTTTCACTAAGGGATACACCACAAATTTGCCTTACATAGTTATTGATGTGCTACGATACGTCTTTGAACTCATTTAAGATATTGGTTGCAAAATAACGGTTGTATTGAAAACCGAGAAGTCTACCTGTAAGATGCCTACGCATTTGTGGATAAGAAGTGAATTTGGTTCACCCCACTTCCGTAAATAGAGGCATTTAGCACCGAGTGCTTGAAGGTAGGATCGCAATTTTGCGCATACGCTCAGTCGTGAAATATCTTAATGCATTGAGTAAAGGTTGGTTATTAAACTCGTAAAATCAGAGAATGACGGTAATACTGTCAAACTCGGTCTGATAGAGTCTATAAATAACAACCTTAGATCTTGAAATATTTTTACTCAAGATGTTACTAACTGATGTGTTCAGTCCACATCCAACACCGGCAGTTGGTGATAACACTAATAAGAACTACTAAACTAGATCAGTATATCAATCCACCCCGAACGCAGTGGGAGTATGGTTTGTCCATTACCCATTGCAGACCTTACGGTCTATACGGCGATTGATGACCTATAGTCCTTTGTGGGTCGTGTGTAAGATCCTCGATCATAGAGGTTGGTTTAAAAGCCATAACCCCGTGAATGGAGTTTGATACTCCAGCTCATTGAAACTCTTGTAGAACCACCGAGCATCTCAGCCCAAAGGGGAGTAATTGGAACTACACGGAGAAGAGTCGATTGAATAGGAAAGTTTAACTTTCACCACAAAGTCGAGTAATTTAGGGGTGATTCCCTAAAAGGTAGAGAGTTAACCAGACCATGATCTCTCTTACCACTCGGTCTTGCTTGATTTCGCGTAAAGCGGGAAATAGGGGTGATTCCCTAAGACTTCCTTGCCGAACAACGGAATCAATTCATTCGAGAATAGAAGGGTTTTAGCTAAGAACAAATAATTGATTCGTTACAAAGCAGAAAATAGGGGTGATTCCCTAAGACCTTTTTGCGAGACTAACGGTATCTTAATTTATTCAGAAAGAACCTTTGGCAGGATACCTGCCATAGCTTATATCCTTTGAGGATTAAAGCAAACCTCTAGGTCATTTCAAAGTCATATATTTTAATATGTGGACTTGACCAGAATGTTGATAAGTCTGTCGTAGACTGGGCATCAATATTAGTGAAGTAGTATGTAGATTAGTGTTTGTGAATGGTAACACTGAAACAGTTGGAAACAACATGGGTGTGCTATCTGAAGTCAAAGTCTGACATGCCATCGGGATTCATTCTAAAGGATTTGATTCGCTCAAATCCACGAGAATCGATCATTGGCAATCACACCCATTCACCTGGATAAGATATTCTTGCATTTATGCGGCATTCAACGATGTAGTCTACCCTACCTCTCAGGAATGATTATCTAAACCTGAGGATGAATATGAAATGGGATGTTTAGTGAATCCTCAAGTATCTTCGGGAGAATGAGGAATAATATGCTAGTATATTCAGGTGCAAACTAGAATATAAGTGTTGACACTAATTCTGACTTTAGGTCAGATTAAGGATGATCGTTAAGTCGATTTCGTCCTTAGTGTTGAATCAAAGGCATATTGATATCGTACCACCGGATTAGATGGAAAGGCGACGTTTCGATCCCAAAGATTGACTCAAGCCGCCAACCTACCTGATCAGTGTACCAAGTCACATGGTATTCGGATTCTGAGTACGCGCCGGGTCACTGACCTACCCTGCGGCGGCACACTCCGGTCGTGCTTGGAAGGATGAATTACTAAGATGCGCTTGGAGGGTACAGATTTGAGGGATTCGTCTCACTTGTTTTGAGCAAGTGGGAGAATGTTGTAGATATAGATAAATAAGGGTGTGCTCTAAAACAATTAATCCACTTGCCTTTCGTGCAAGTGGGAGATTGTAAGGTGTAGTGCCCGAAAGACAATTATATAATTGTTTTAGGACGTAATTAGTAATTCATCTTATTATATGCATGTATGCTTATAATTAAGACACTCTCAAAACCCTAAGTACCTCGCTTATGTAATCACATAACTCGGTGTATGGCTATACACAAGAGGATTGAGTTTGTGAGATGTACTTAAAATTAACTTAGTCCGTAGCGCTTATTAACTGAGTACGGGTCTCATGATTAATTTGCTATTAATGCGCCTAACACTTTTTGTGTGTGACAGCTTTATCCGGACTATCGGTAATAGGGTACCTAGTGGGGCATTTATATATGATGATAATCATATAGTATTTGACCGATTTGATTTGAGTTCTCGATATAATTCCGTGAATCGAGAAGTCTTATCGAATCACAAGATGATCATATATGGATTAATCTCAATCTCGAGGTGATCACAGTAAATCGCTTAGACTAGGGTAGAGTTTGATGTGTTAGTAAGGATCACTTCAAGTATGTGGTCCAACACTTCTCGTTGGCTCTATTCTCGACGAGAGTGAGTAGTCCGTGCTATCACAGATATGGAATCCATTCCTTCCTCGGGAAGTAAAGAGACAGCTCCTTTATTTGTTAGCCCTAAAAAATGATCGATCGGCCGAGTTCATATTTAGACTAATTAGCTACTAGTCGATATGTGAACTAATTGATCACCTGGGGTTAATGGTAAATAAGGATAATATGTTTCGAGAAGGGTTTACGGAAATATCCCGACTCAAATGAACAATCTATGAGGATTTATCCGTATGTAATGATTATATCAAGAACGCTTTCGACTCATAAATTGAGTGTAAGTTATCTATATTCGATAGAGTTCGGGCCGGGTTTATAGTGGTGTAATCCCGAATTAATAGGTTGGATATAATTATTCTCGTCTCGATGAATAATTTTATCTAATTTATTGTAAATTCATCGAATATGGGTCCATGGTCCCCGACGTGGCTCCCAAAATAGCATAATTGGATTTCTCGTCGTTTCACCTCAATTATAATTAAATAGTGGATTGGGCTATTTAATTTGATATGTGGATTAATTGTTTAGTTGGACTAAATAATTAAATACACGGAAAAGACATTTTTCGTGGACTCGGCCCAAATTGGTGTGTTGACTTTTTGACCAAATTGGTCAAATATAGAAAATGCGTGGACCTTAATTGTTTAACAAGTGGGGCGCATGTTTTTATTATTTAGTTATCAAGAAATTAGTTTTCTTGGATAATTATTTAATATGTGATTTATCTTTTATTTGTTAAATGATAATTCATAGAATATTAGATAATAATATGATTTATCCTAATTTGTTTGGGATAATTATTCTATTTATCTTTTATTTGGAAAAAGGATTAATGTAATAATTATCTCTTAATTATTTAGCCCTTGAGGTTAAGTTTTACTCTCCTATATAAAGAGAGTTCTTCCAAGCCTTTTGACACACAAAATATCACGCCATATTGATAGAAAAATAGCTTGGAATTTTGGCTATTTTCTTTGGGTTTCGAGTTGGAATAATCTTCGGGATTATTCCGGTAGCATATCAAGGAGGCCCGGCGGCGGGAAACACCATCCACATGGTGTTGCTGGGAGACACACGTTGGAAGGCTGTGGCTTCTCAAAATACGTGTTCTTGGAGATCTATCGTTCTTGGGGTTAAGCACCATAAAAAGGTAGGCTCCTAAACCCCTTGTAGGTTTAGATCTTTTATTTATGTATTTTGTTTATTTTAGATCTAGATCCGATACTTCCGCTGCGTAATCGGGTCAATCCATGATTGATCCGACGATATTACTTCCAACACTATGGGCATACAGGACCGCCTATAAGACTCCTATGGGTACATCTCCATATCAAATGGTTTATGGTAAGCCATGTCATCTGCCAGTCGAGTTAGAGCATAGAGCCTATTGGGCTACAAAGTTTCAACTTTGATTCCCAATCTTGTGGTAAGCATCGATCGCAATGATTGCATGAGTTGGGCGAATCTGCACTCCGTGCCTATGAAAGCGCCAAAGATCAAAGAAAGATAAGATGAAACTCCTCCATGACGCCAAGATTAAGAAGAGAGAATTTCAAGTCGGGAACAAGTTCTTTTGTATAATTCCAGTGCTACATCTGTTTCCTAGAAAGTTAAGGACACGATGGTCCGGTCCCTTGAGATTCTCCAAATTATTCTGGAGGCGTTTTAGAACTACGAGGTTATGGTGACCAACCGTTTCGAGTAAATGGTCAAAGGTGTAAGCACTACATTGGTGAACCCAAGGAAAAGCCTTTGATTGTTCGTTTCCTCGATATCCTCGGGTGTGGTACTAAAGAAGTCGAAGAATTTGATGAGTTTTCACCCGACCTGTTTTCAGAGGATGACGGTAGTGGTCGATCTAAAGAAGTTCTAGCCGGTAGTTGGGATATGGAAGAGTTTGAGAGGGAGCGTAAGCTGACACGTCATCAGAATACTCAGAAGAAGAAGAAGTCGACCATGGGGCAGTTTAAACGTATTTGGAAAGCTATCAAAGATTTCACCCCATGTGTTAAGTCTTTGTTCGCAATCGAACCGCTAACCAAAGTTTCAACGAGGTAGTGGCTGGCAGAAAAGTCAAATGGCCTGATCCAGGCTGAGCTGTAAACGTGTCGAGCTAACGACATTAACCAATAGCGCCACTAGGGGGCAACCTAGATATCGTTATATTAGTTGCGTTTGTTTTATGCTTTTTATTGATTCAGTTATTTAGGATTTAGCTTTACTAAGTTTTTGTTTATATCTGTCAGTTAGTTGTGCTTTCTAGATATGGATTTCGGAGTTCTACCAGAGGAGTTACCTTTCTTAGAGGATCCCACTTATTATCAGTAGATGACGGACCGGGAGGGACTATCGCTTTTGCACGTAGACTTTGATATTAGTACCCACATCAGGACTGTCACCTATGTTCTTATTGTTCCCCGAGTTTCGGGAGTTGGAGACTTTAGTACAAAGGAGTTACAGGCAGCTCTAGGACGTCCATACACAATCCTGAATGATCCGATCCTGACAGATTTAGCGTTAGTGCTGCAAGCTGAACATTTTCGGGGTGTTGATGTAGCTGGTGAGGACTGGGGTTTGCAGGACGAGTATGATTTTCCTCCGGCGATTGACATGCTCCGCCGTCTTATCCGGGTGGTGGATTGGGCGGAAATTTATGATGACTAGCGTTGTCGTTGTTGTTTAGTCGAGCAAACGACGTAAAACAAAAGCGCCGGTGGGAGGCAACCCACTATTTTATATTGTTTTTACTTATTTTCTAGTGATTTTATGTATTTCGTCGTTTTTTTATGTGTATTTTTGAGGTTTTATTTAAGTTTAATGAGAAAATGCAAATTTGAATTTGAATTGTATGAAATTTTATAATTTTTGCATAATCTCTGCTTTGGACGCCCGTCCAGAGATCTGGACGCCCGTCTACCCTATGCAGTTCTTGGACGAACGTCCACTATGCCTGGACGCCCGTCTGAATTATTCCTCCAATCTCAGATCTAATTTGAAAGACGGACGAGCGTCTGATATATGGGACGCCCGTCCGGTTCTTGCTATCTCCAGTGAACGCCCGTCCACTGAGTTGGACGCCCGTTCAGTCCGGGTCTTATATATACATCCGACTGCTGAACTTCATTTGCACCCGGAAATTTCAAATTGAAAACCCGACTTTTGAGGCTCTTTGGCCCTAAAATCCTCATTTCTGAACCATTTTGAGCGATTCAAGGTTCTATAGACTCCTCTTAGCCCCTTCTTTTCGATTTTCTAACTCAAATCCTCCAACACTCCACTTTTCTGATGAATCAGTGCCATAGTTGGTCCGACTTTTTCCAAGAAAAAATTCGATTTTGGGATCGAATTTGCATTGTTAGGGATCCTTTCTAGCATCATCATCATCTTTTCATCAACATTGGTAAGTTTCTAGTAACTTTTCAAGGATTAGTTCACGTTTTTTTGGAGTTCGATCTTCGGTTCGACTCTTTTATGTGAGTTGTACCTTATTTGTTTTTTTTTTTTCCTGTTTTGTTTCTTGTTTCTTGCTATGTTGTTGCTGTGGTGATGATGGTGGTTGATGCATGGGTGGTTTGTGATTGTGTTGGTGTTGGTTTGTTGATTTGAAATCCCGTTTGGATGATAAACGGGTGGTTTGTTTGCTTTGGTTTGGGATTTTGATTGGTTTAGACTAAGCTTCAACAATGGTGCATAAGGCGCGGGGCTTCTCGGAAAAAGGGTGTAAGGTGTGGTTCAGAAGCCTAGTAAAAAACGGAAGGTTGTTGATCCTACTGTAGTGCCCCCTACTCAAGGGATTCGGATCGGTAATAGACACAACCCTCCTAGGTCTACACAAGCTCAAACTAGGGCCCTATTAAGAGATGAGTCGACATCTGGTTCCGATACAGAGGATAATGTCCCTTTAACGAGATTTCCTAGGAGTCAACGAAGTGGTGAACCATCTAGAGTCGAACCTGCTGAGGATGTGCTTAGACAGGAGGAGGCAGGCACGTAGAGTTGAACCGGTTAGGCAAATCACTAGGCTCATATCCTCTAGCTCGCCGTTTCATAAATCCTAAGGCTTATGAGGTTTTTACGAAGCAATATCAATCGAGGACCATGTTGATAGAGAGGCGGTGATGGACACTAAGGTTGATCCGGCTTTTGTGAAGTTGTTAAAGGATAGGAAGTGGATGCCTTGATGATAATCCCAAGTACCCGGTCAATGACACGTTGGTTCGCGAGTTTTATAGCAATTGTTCGTAAACCGCTTTGGAGTCAGCGCGTTGTAATGGTTAGGAATGTCAAGGTACCTTTTACGCCACAAGTGATAAATGAGAAGTATAACTTGGCATCTTTCGAGGGTTTGGATTACAAGGAGAGATTAAGAGAAGCGCAGATGCCGCCAGATCTCTTGGAGGAGTTGCGTTTAAAGGTGTGCCCGGATGTTCCATGGACACTAAGGCCGGGCGGCGATCGTAAGGAGTTGGTGACGACTAGTTGGTCCGAGGACCGGAAGGTCCAAAGGTCGCTTATACTGAGTAGGTTGTTGCCGAAGAACAACCTCACACATTTCCATATCGGTGACCTGGCATGTTATATGCCTTAAACTTTGAGTTGAATGTCAATGTTGGTCAAGCTATATTTGATGAGATTGCTACAAATCGGAAGGTCTATGCCCGGTGTTTGATAGTCCCCCACTTGATTCATAGTTTGTGTGTTGATGCCGGTGTGCCTAAGTATGGACCGGATCACAAACCGAAGAACCCGAGACCTATACAGAGAGAAAAGGTTAAGTCTTCAGGACGTTCTGAGGCGGAGGCACCACTTGAGCCCGGTTCGTCTTCAGCACCACCTCGAGCATCGTCCCTTCCACCTTTGACTCCCTCAGTCCGGATGAGGTTGAGTATGGCTAACGAAGCACACGAATCGGATGGAGGATATTCGGACTTCTCGTAACAATATTTTGTCCATTTTGCGGTGTATCGGTGAGAACCGCTTTTCCGAGGAGACGATCACGTCTTCAGCCCGAGTATTATAGATTACACTTTTGCTAACGAGATTGAGCTTGCCATTACGGACGTTCTTCAGGAGTCTGAGTCATCTTCGGATGAGGAGCAGACTGACTCAGCAGAGAGGGCTACGGCACCACCATCTGGACCCTCTTCTGATCCTCCTGCTGATGATTCTGCGGCACCGGGCCAGCCCTGATCTTATTTTTCTGATTCTAGTTTTTGTTTTATCTTAGATGCGATGGTTGTATAATCTAGCTACTTTTCATTCCGTGATTCGTTGTACTTTTCATATAGCTACTGTTTATTTTTCCCGATGAATCATGTAAGCCATAAGGCATCCGTATTTTCATTTGACTTTACTCTGCTTTATATTTTCGATGTATTGAATGTTTTATCTTTTAATATTCCTCAATTTTGCTATATCCTTTCTTTTTGGTATAATTCCCCGTTTTCCCCGAGATTTTTCCGTGTTTGTCAAGAAGTGCAGGTATATTTTTAGCGGTATTGTCGAGTTCTAATTGTCACTACGTAGGCTCCGGCCTGACCAACGATTCGCGTATCTATTGCAATCAGCTAAGTACTTTATTTCTTTTTGAATTCTGCACAACATGAGGACATGTTGATATTTAAGTGTGGGGGAGGGGATGATTTGATATGTACCTATACATTTGCTTCATTCATTACGAGTCTATGCAAAATGAGCTAGAATTTTCAAAATTTTTCGACATTTTTGTTTTTGTTTTGTCCCGAGTAGGCAATTCAATTCAATGTTCGTTATTTTTATAGTCATCCAAGCTATATATCATATGTTTGATAAGTTAGTTGTTTCACCTGAGATCTATTTTTCACGAGCCATATTGAACGATGAGCTAATTTATAAAGTTATACCCCTTCTGACGAGTGATTTCTGATTTTCTTATAAGTCATGTGCTTAGTGCTACGTATATATCTTGAGATTTATGATAGTTTGTATTTATAGCCAAAGTATGATATACTGTGAATATCTAAGGTTTGAATGTGATAAGTAACACGTAACTTATTGTCAAATGAAAAAGTTGTTGTTAAAATAGAAAAATAATTGGGTGTGTCGAAAGCTGGTCGATGATTTGAGTGCGATAGGGTATACCACGTATGTCCTATACCACTATGATGACCAAAAGCTCACGACAGTCAGAAGAAGCTGCCTTATGATTTGAGTAAGGTAGGGTATATCTCGAATATCCTATTCTGCTATGAGGGCAAGATCTCATTCTGATGTGCGTTTAAAAAGTGAACTAGTTAAATCAACGAATGAATTGTTATGAAATGAATAAAAGATTAAGTTATCGTCTATCCTATCCCCAGTATAAACTGATAGATATGCTGAAGGGATTATCCTCTGAGTATTTCAGAAAGGCCCTAGATATATTCGATCATTCTTTTCGGGATATTTTACGTTTGTAGGGTACATCTTATGGGTATCATTTATTGCTAGTCTATGAGGGGGTATTAGCTAGTTTTGCTTTGAGTTTCTCAAGCTTGGATTTAGTGGGAGTTTTCTATGGCTATGCACACACAGTGGTGAACTTCTGAATTATTGAATCTATGCTATATTGTCTGAGATGTCTATCTTTTCTCGAGCCTTTATTTCGTTTTGTTTTGCTCGGGACGAGCAAAAGCTAAGCGTGGGGGAGTTGTTAGGGGTGAATTTATACGATTTATATTGATATATTTTATGATAATTTCCCTCATATTTGTATAAATTTCCATAAGAAACGAGTGTTTAATGGAATTATTGAGTAAATGAGGTTTTTAATGAGTTATTCGCAAAATAGGTTAATTTTGGTGTTTTAATTTTGATTTTATGATTATTTGGATGATATTACGTTTTGCGATGTTTTAATGTGTTATAGGTACATGTTTGATGCTCAAATGATGATCAAAAATAGATAAGAGTCGAATTACATTGATGATAGAGGAGATAATGATGATTTGGATTGGAGAAAAAGAGATAAGTATGGAAAAATCAAGATTAAGTCGATCCTGGACTGGCGTCCAGAAGCTTGAACTGGCGTCCAGAGTGGACGAGCGTCTGAAGATGTGGACGAGCGTCCAGGAGGAGAAATTTGGTTCAGGATGTTCAGATTTTCAGTGGACGAGCGTCCAATTTAACATAGGACGGGCGCCTGATCCACTTCGCCCGACTCGAAGAAGTTTATACAAGCCGGACGGGCGCCCATACATCCGCACGGGCGCCCTTCCACCGCCTCAAAGACAAACGACTTTATTTTCTATAAATACCAGCGCTATTTTCAACCCTAGGGAGATAACATTACACATTACTCAAAACCCTAATCCTAGGGGCGGCTCAGGGTGCGTTTTTATACACTTTTCCATCAGTTTTATGCACTTAAATCTTAGATTAAATTAGTTAGTTTTATGTTCTTTTCTTCAACAATTCCAAGCTTTCAAGAGGATGCTTAGAGGCTAAAAGCCCTTGAACGAGCGCCAGAAGCCTATCCGTCAACTATTCAGATTCGAATCTTGATTAATTTGTGAGTTTTTAATACAAGTTGTTTCTTTATCATGTTTGAATGTTTATTGCAATTATATCGAAAGATGTGCATGCTTGATTGTTTTACTTTGATGAAAGTCATGTAAACCCTAGATCCCCATGATACAAGAATAGTTATTTGATCTATATAACGAGAGTTAATAGGTTAGATTTCTAGATTAGAAACGTTAAAGTTCACATCTTTGGTTAGAAAAAGCGTTAATCTTAGATCGAAAGATAGAGATTAATAGATGGACTATCTAAGAAATTAGGGTTCAGATTTTAGATGAGATGAATCACAACTTGGTTAAAAGTCACGAATTAATCTGATTAGGGATTGAATGTTGATAGGATAGGTGGATCAATTGCTCGTTTGTTCGTTATAACTTGAATTTAATCCCGTGAAACTTGAATTGTTTAGTTTAGTCAAATCTTCTTATTGCATCTTAGGTTTAGTTGTAGTTTAAATTGTTCGCAACCCGTATATTCCCTGGCTTTAGATCTTGATCTTCTGTCCAGCTTATGTTTGTTATCTTTCTTGTTAGTAATTCACTGTTTTTGTTTTTAGTATCTTTACAATAGTAATCGTGACATAGTTAGGTTAGAAATAAAAACTAGGATTAGCAATCGCCAGCCTCGTAAGATCGACCGGCCAGATAACCTCTTTACTACGATCCTCGCACTTGGCGATATCTCAGATTTATAAATTTTATTACTTGTTTATTTTTCATTGCATAAAATCCGTGACACTCAACATCCTCGTCCATTATATCTGGATTCTCATTTCTCCTCCTATCTTTTTCTATGTCCTACAATACACGTCAAGTTTTAAATGAGGACCAGACAATATCAAAACGCCAAACATCTTATGATAAACTAATGAGCATAGGTCTTTATACATCACACCTCAGCAAATCTAAAACTAAAAAAAAGCTAAAATTACATGCATAACATCCTAGTTGTTAAAACGCGCTAGGCAAAGCCTAGGTTGCCCACATGATGCCTAGGCGATCATAGCCTGGCACAACAAAACACCACAAACACCCAAAAACCGTATTATAGAATAATGAAACAATGATAAACTATCCCCATGAGTGAATCACATTATACAAACACACTTTTATTAATAAATAAATAAAAACAAAAAGAATGGATACTGTAATTAAAGAATATAAGTTATCCAACTTCCTTATACCTAAATTTTTTTAATTTTTTTTTAAATGTCTTAATCCTATGATATCTACATTAACACCTCTTCCATGTTTATGTTTATGCTAATAATTCAATTTGGAAGGTGATGTAGCATAAAGAAGAATAGTTAACACTTAACAATACAATCCACCTTAACAATCACAAATTTTAACACGTATATTTCATTAACCAAATTATCTCTATAAAAAAAATCATTTCCAAAATTGAAATTTAAAAATAAAAAGAAAACAAAACAGAACAAAACAAAACAAAAATCAAGCCCCTGACTTTTTCATCACTTTTTCTTCTCAGGCAGGTCGATGTAAGGCGGTCGCCTCACACTTAGATCACTTTTACATACATACAGAGAGGGGGGGGTGAAGATCATATACTCAGAAAAAACTTGCATATACACATTAAATTTGCACGTACCTTTTCAATGTTTTCCCTTATGGCATACTTGCAAGCTCGCTGGCATATCTCGGTAATATCAGCACCACTCTTTCCCCATGTATACTTAGCATGAGCTCTCAAATCAACATCTTTGGAGACAGGTGACTTTCTGAGGGCTTCCTTGAAAATTTGGAGGCGAGATTCTTCATCAGGGAGAGGGATATATATATATCAACTGATCAAGCCGGCCTGGACGGAGAAGTGCAGGGTCGATAATGTCAGGCCTATTAGTTGCACCGATTATGAACACCGTCTTCTTAGCTGACATGCCATCCATTTCCGTCAACAATTGATTAAGAACACGATCAGCCGCACCACCTGCATCTCCAACACTGCTTCCCCTCTACAACAACAATAACGGAATTCCTTGTAGGCATGACGACAGATGATAAATTTTAATTCAAGTTCAAAATTTGGCAAGATCAAGAAAGATATGGGAAAGAAGTACCTGAGTAGCAATAGAATCGAGCTCATCAAAGAAAAGCACACATGGTGCAGATCCTCTAGCCTTGTCAAAAAATTCCCGTACGTTGGATTCACTCTCTCCGAACCACATTGTAAGCAGTTCAAGACCCTCGATGCTGATGAAATTGGCTTGACATTCATTTGCAATAGCCTTTGCCAGCAGAGTTTTACCACATCCAGGAGCGCCATAAAACAAGACTCCTTTCGACGGAGACATACCAAATTTCTCGAATTTTTCTGGATGCTCAACAGGATATTGGACAGTCTAAAACATAGAAAAGTTAGCTGTAACATCCCGACTTTTCAGAAAAGGGTAAAAGAGTCTTTTAACAAATTCAGGTTTTTTCGGGTTATTTAATTAAACGATTTGAAGTATATTTATATATATATATATTTTGTTATATAAGAGAGAAAACCAGATTTTTGTTAAGCAAGGTGTTTTAGTAAAAGGGTTTATTTTGGAAGTGGGTATTTAAGGTTAACTTAACACTAATCTCCAAAACCTAATTAGAAATCAGCCACGCTTCCCCTCCTCTCCTGCGCAAAATGAGAAAGAAAAGGAGAGACTAGAAGAGTTCTTCAACCATCAAAGGAAGGGTGATCGCTTTTCCGAGCAAATTCAAGAGTTGGAATCGCCGCAGAGGACAGCGCTTTGCCTTCGGTTTGGTTGTGTTGCGCAGACTTTTCTCCGAGTTTTGATCTGGTTGGTGGCTGCATTTAGGTAAGGAGAAACCCTTACGTTTCAGTTTTTGAATATGTGGTAATTGTGTTGATTTCTTGTTGTTTTGGGGATTTAAATTGCGTTAAATTGATGCCTAATTGATGGGTGATGATTTGGTATGGATGGTAGATTATTTCGACATAATTTGGCTGAAAGATTGGATTTTTATTTGAAAACGGATGAAAACGATGAAGGTTGCGAAATCGCTTCGAAAATTCCCAGTCGGACGAAGCGTCCGGTTTTACGGACGGGCGCCCAACCTTGACGAAGGCGTCTG
Source organism: Gentiana macrophylla (assembly GCA_026214975.1). Classification (NCBI taxonomy): domain Eukaryota; kingdom Viridiplantae; phylum Streptophyta; class Magnoliopsida; order Gentianales; family Gentianaceae; genus Gentiana; species Gentiana macrophylla. The sequence continues at coordinate 47,752,135 of CM047810.1, read as the reverse complement.
ATACCTCGGACGGGCGTCGCCTGAGGTGAAATTTTGATACAGATTGAAAGGGAATGTCCGGACGGGCGCCCACTATTTTGGACGAAGCGCCCAGGGACCTCGAGACGGGCGTCTGGTCCTTCGACGGCGGCCCACCTGAGCCGGTCTTCCAGCTTTGTTTAATTTGGCTTTCAACTATCGCTTAGGGTTGTTTAATCAGCCTTAAACCTTTGTAAACGTATTACTATTTATTTATAACACCTTTAAACCTTACTTAGGCTAGAATTGGTCTTTTGATCGTGATGAGTGGTGTCGGTAAGGGAGTGTTATCTAAATGAACTAGGAGGGCTAGTTAATCACCTAATACTACACAACTTGCTAGATAAAAGATTAAACACCATGTGGTCTCGGGTAGATCCTGAAGATCTATAGCGTGATGTGTGAACAGACAGTCAAAGTGAGTGTCCTATCGGCTCGCAGCCTATAGCATCGCCAGATGTTCATACTATCGGAACCGGTTATTGTATCCTCAAGATTTCAATACGCTCCGGGTTATTGTATCCTGAAGATTTCAATATGTCACGCTCCACCTTGATAGCATGTTGTAACAAAGATAAGCTAAGTAGCTACTGCTTTAGGCATATTGGGAGATGTAACCTTTATGCGTAGAATCGAGTTTGTCTTGTCTTTTCAATTGAAATCTAATAATAAACCTTGTATATTCTAAGCTTAAACGTACTTCTCTTCCTTGCTTAGTATTATATACTTACCCCTTGTGCATTTCTGTTGTATGTGCTTGGGGGTGAGAAGGCGGACAGGATTACGAGTATTACGAGGAGTATGTTCCCGAGGAGGACCTCTGAGCTTGACATTTATTTTTATGCACTTTTATTTACGCATGAGATGTTGCACTGTTTTATACTTTGTTCATAGTACTTTGGGATGACGTGTGTTCATCTCTATTCCTTATTTCATAGTATTTCGTTTGGACTTTCGAGGGACTTCAGTTGTATTGATTTGATACACTTTCGACTTTTAGTACCTTTTTCTATTCTAGTATCTTTATGGATATTTATTACCCGAGCATTAATTTTCCGCGTGCTTTGATTGTATTGATTGTAGGCTTACATGTATAAATGAATTAAATTTTATTTATATATGTGCCGAACGTCGTACTTCCGGATAAGGGCTCGGTATCCGGGAACGGGGCGTTACATTAGCAAAGACACCTATCAAGTCAATCATACGCCAAATCATATACTCAAATAGATTCCCATAAGAATTTACTTCCTGAAGCTCACGCTTGACATTTTCAAGGCCACCAATGTCCTCCAGGAGACGTTCGGAACTTCAACAACATGTGACCATCAATCAAACATGTGAGGACTGAGGTTACAGAAATACAAATAAGTGGAATCCTGCACACGCTGAAAGAAAGAAAATCTATTGAAAATTTGCCACACTAAATATGACTCACAGTCTCGCTCAAAGTAGATGGATGGCTTGTTCCAAGAGCTGTTTGGAAATGTTCATTAGTTACAGCCATCGAATTCAAAATCTCAGCATCAACAGAATCATCCTCCAAATCGATCACATCTATTTTTCCCTGATGCACTGAAGGGCTGCCTCTGTGCAGAGTGCAGCAAGGTCAGCACCAACGTAACCATGAGTATCTTTATCAATTCTTTCCATATCAACCTGCATAGAAGAAAAAATTGTCAGCTAAGGTTATTGATAGCAAAATACTTAACCGCTAACTTTAACCGACAGAGTATCGGGTTAGGGCAGTATAGTGGGTACAAGGTCGAATCCACAGGGAGTAACAGTGAAGTACCAAAGTCGACGTAGAACTTGGTTCAGGTCAATAGATAGTGGAAAGATTAACAACTAATGCAGAAATAACGATTACACTACTGGTTTTACTTATATGATTAAAAAGCATTGCCGAACTACGATCCAGCAGGTTACTTTTACCCCACAGGAAAGACTCGACAAGGAGCATGTCTTAACCGACCTACCTATCCAATTCAGTTTATATGACATCCATATGTGCCAACTCCTAATTCTGGTGTTAAGGTCTGAACAACTCTCGCTTAACACCCTATGCCAGGCTAATTAACCCTCCCTTTAGGAAGCCAACTAACCTAACATGGTTTACCAAAATCTAGAGCCGCTCGGAAAACCGATGAAAACCTCACATAGGGCACAGTCCTAACAACTAGCTAGGTTGTCAATCTAACAACTAGGCTGTGTCTACGCAATGATCCTAAAACCCCTTTTCCCACATCTCACTGCAAAATACATCTATAAGTTCGATGTGTGTGTGGCAGTGAACTAGGTTGTCAATCTAATTCGAAGCTATAATCTTTATAAGAACAAATTTTAGAACGTGGATTAATCATACAAACATTTAATTAAGCGCTACACTACTCCCATCTAATCCCCCTTAGGGCGTTTCACCTGCTTTCACATGATTCGACCATACAATGGATTAGCTACTCATGATGGAATTGAAAAATGAAATAATAATGAAAGCAATAATCAAAGACATAATCAAATAATTGAAAGACAAAGAAATAATTACCATAAAAGATGAAACCTTGAATTGTATGAAAATCTCCTTCAAAAGATGAAATCTTGGATCACGAATCGAAAATCTAAGCTATGAAAGTTGTATAGAGTTGCTAGGAATTAAATCTATGATCTAAGGATTGAAACAACGTTCAAACTAATGGAAATCGCCCTAAAATCGCCCCTAAGAAACCATAAAACGTCTAAGTATTGAATAGATATCATATGGGATCGAAAAAGAGGGTTTTTATAGGTTTTTGCCGCATCCCGACCACGAACGGGCGTTTGTGGCAAGGCAAACGCTCGTTTTCCAGAAAAGCCAACTCTCTGCATGAAAATTTGCTCCGTAAACGCTCGTTTGGATTGGCCAAACGCTAGTTTGACCTAAGCTTCAGTATTTTCATCATAACTTCACTTCTAGGGCTCCAAATGAGATGATTCAAAATGCGTTGGAAAGCTCGTTCAATCCTCTACAACTTTCATCAAGACAAATCTTCCTGAAAGTGTCTCCAAGTGTGACCAAAATGCCCCTGAAGTGACTGGTTCAGATTTCGTCAATGATTCTTCACTCTTTTCTCCTCCTTGGCCCCAAATCTCGTTCTTTCTCGAGACTCTCTTCCTTATTCTCGACCTTATACATCAATTTAATCCTGAAAAGAAAGACCCGAACACCAAGGCATAATATACATTGACAGAAACGTAACGAAATCCACATAAAACACGAGTTTTTAAGACGAAAACGTCATTAGTCTCGAAACATGCATATAAGTGAATATCGTTCATGTACTACCCATAATAGCCTAAAATAACCATGAATAACTCGTAAAAGGAGGTAATCTCATATAAAAAATACACTATAATTTGACTCTCATCAACTACCCCCCACTTAGCTTTTGCTCGCCCTTGAGCAAACAAAGTGACTCTAAAATGTAACATAGAGTAAACATTGTAGTCATACACGGGATCATCATATGCAAAGGGCAAGTGAAAACAACCAGGCAAATGCAATTGAGTCTAATCCTACCTTATTACAAAAACGGAATGTGAGTGTGTGCATAGCTTCTCATTCATTCATCACAGTTAACCGGTTCAGATTATAGATGCATGACTATTGTTGTTACACCATAGGCTTATACTTCATAAACATCTCCACTAATCCAGGTCAAATCAAGGCTAACTAAGGTCAGGCAGGACTTGCACGGTTGTAACGTTAGGCAAGGGACGGGGCTAAACGAAAGGATAAAAGGAATATCAAAAGAGAAAAACGAGTGAGCTTAATCAAAACTTCTTGAAATTGCCTCATAACTCACCTCCTTAGCTTGGATCAAGCAAGCATTCTCCTTCTTTACTCTCAAATTCCAACATACTTTAATGAAAACTCGTCCACCAATGCCACTTTGGAAAAATTAATACACGGCCTTCATCAAACATTCTTTGACTCAACTTTTTCCAAACACTTTGTTCTATTTTTTTTGACTGATTTTGATTTTGATTTTTTTTTCTTCTTCTTTTTTTTTTAATAAACCAAACACCAACACTTTTTGCTACCCATTCTCATTCGTAGTACAAAAGATTCACCAACACCACACTTTGATACACATCTTCACCACCCCACACTTGTGCTAGCAAGTGTGCCTAAAATAAGATTAAAACTCACTCGTAGGGTGCCAAAGAAATGTAGACCACAAATAAAGGCTAAGGGTCGGTAATTATAGGCTAATCAACGAATGGCTACGTTCGGGTGGGGGTCTAACCACCTTACAAAGGCTCAGAGGGGTTTCTGTGGAAATTATGTACATGGTTGGCTATTTGGCTCTAGTTGGGTCAAAGAAATGCCAGGACCGTCATCCCTTAATCTACCAAGATAGACCTTTCTATTTCACCTCGAAGTTAATGGTATAAGTTCTAGGTAACAAAATAGACTATGACAACTATAAGCATCACTAAATACCATAACTCATGATATTGAAGCTATTAAGTGTGTGTGTGTAGTCCATTTTTATAACAAGATCACGACTTAACTCGCATGCATTTACTCAATTGTAAACCACTTAACCTAAGGATATCATGATTCAACATATAACACAACATCAATACATGAAATTTTTTAAAATATGGCCCAAATTCACATGATATAGCAAAAACTAAGCCTACAAATCATTCAAGTACATGAAAACATGGCATAAAAATTTATCAACAAAAATAGTGAAGCTAAGTCTCCTACCCCCCACTTAAACGAAGCATTGTCCTCAGTGTGTGAGTGAGAAAGGAAAAAAAACTTAGCTGAACTATCGGCAAAGCTCATCCAATGCAATGCAACAACCGAAAATGTATCTCTCAGGGTGCCTATGCTACAAAGTAAACACAAAGAATTCTCTACAACGAAAGGCCGAAACCTTAAGTGTAGGTAACACAAACATGGAGATGTATATATAAAGAAAAAATCGGCTATAGCATGCATGTCAAAACAAGAATCGGGTGTAAAATATCCTCTCAGGGTCCCAATAAGATCTAAAAAAATAAAGCAAAAAGGTGGGTTGCCTCCCACAAGCGCCTGTGTTTTACGTCGTTGGCTCGACCGGTTGACGCTTAACAAACTCAAATCATAAACGACTCAAATAATCACTTTAACCATTTATTTCACACAAGGAACACCAAAAACCATCAACCAAAATCTAAACTCAAGAAGACCAATAGCTTAAGAAAAGTGAACAATGCGAGAACCACCGAAATTGAATTGACTAGAAACGTACCTCTTTTGGTCCTCAATGCTACCTCCTCCCAGCCGGAGAATCTTCTTTTATCGGCCTGTCGATCCATCTTCTTCTGAAAATCACCACTCCATAGTCGTTTCCCCTTTTTCGCAATTCCATAAAGTTCATCCACCGGGGTACACAAAGCCGACAAAGATAAAATTCATCCACACAGAGTGGACGAGAGTAGTAATCCGGAACCGACATATCAAATATTCCTAACTCTCCCGGTGGCTCTACCAAAGATGGCCTATCAATCTCATCAAGTTTCCTCATACACTTCTTATGGAAATCTCCAATTGGGAGTGATAGAGAAATGGGCGATCCCATATCAATCTCTCGCTCCTCTAGCTCTGTCTCATCAAAGAGTGCGCTCAAATCTATGACACACTCCTCCACATCATTATTTTGTGGTTCATCGGGAGGCTGTGTAGTAGACAGAAGTTGCACCTCTGTTGTCCCCAAGTACTGCAGCTCCTCTTTATCCCAGAGCATTTCATTACCAAAGGCTTCTTGTTCACACATAACAATGGTCGGTTCCCCTGCGCACTCCACCAAAGTATCAACTTTCATCTTTTCAAACGGGAGTGATAGAGAAATGGGCAATCCCAACTCAAGCTCTTGCTTCTCTGGGTACGATAGCTCATCATGGTAACCTGAATCATCAACCTCGCTCTCCACCTGAACTTCTTCACTGTCAGCTTCCTCTTCAACCTTATTCACTTCATGTGCACAAGCCTCCTTCTCATGTTCTAGCTCCCGGGCTTCCTTAAGCGAGAGGAGATCCTTGGATATGTCCAGCAACATGTTCTTCCTACGTGCCCATTTTGCTCTAGTCGTGGAGGTTCTATACTCACCGCACACCCTCCTTCGGATGAGCACCCAAATCCAATCCATAGATTCCGTGATCTCCCTCTGCAACTCATCCATCCGCTTCTCCCAATCAGAACTATGGTGTATCCGCACTCTCTCGACTTTCACCACAGAAACCTTCTCTGTCAGCTCCTCTATTATCTCAACTTCCCGTTCTTCTTCAGCATAACCGGGACCACTCGTATTCCTCTTGCGGTTGAGATACAGAAGGTCATACTGACTCTGCTGCTACTGTATAAGTTGTTGTAGGAGTTGTTGGGAAACATGGTCTTGATAGCCTCATCCCTTACCATTTGCAGCACTCGGTTGACATTCGCTTGGTTGAACTCCGGTTTAAAGTTCTGGCAATTCTGCTGAACCGGTTGATATTGTTGAACTGGTTGAAAATCACCAATCACATTCCCCTGATTCCAATCATGCCCGTTCCCACCAAACTGTCCATTACTGTTTCCATTCGAATAACCATAGTATTAATTGATTCTGGTTTGCACTTGGGCACTGATAATCCCAAGAACTCTGGTTACTCTGTTGCTGATATATAGGTTGAGGCGCATACCATTGTTGTGCAAATTGGTTCATTGTCATCCCTTGTTGTTCAGGTTGGTAGTGTGGAGGTGAGACTATATCCAATGTAGCTTACACTGCAAGATCTCAGAAAACAACACCACACAATCAAAGTATCTCGTCACCACCACCACAGCAATAGGTGGTGTGACGCTTCAATATACGAACTCCATCAAGAAAACAAAAGAAAAAAATAAATAAAAATAAAACGACCTAAGCCCAAGCTTTCAGTCAACTTGCAAGATATTCACCATGTACTCCCCGGCAACGGCGCCAAAATTATTGATAGCAAAATACTGAACCGCTAACTTTAACCGACAGAGTATCGGGTTAGGGCATTATAGTGGGTACAAGGTCGAATCCACAGGGAGTAACAATGAAGTACCAAGGTCGACGTAGAATTTGGTTCAGGTCAATAGATAGTGGAAAGATTAACAACTAATGCAAAAATAACAATTACACTACTGGTTTTACTTATATGATTAAAAAGCATAGCCGAACTACGATCCAGCGGGTCACTTTTACCCCACAGGAAAGACTCGACAAGGAGCGTGTCTTAACCGACCTACCTATCCAATTCAGTTTATATGACATCCATGGGTCTTTATTAGGAACATTTTATTATGTTTTGATGATGGCCATACTAGTTGTTATAGCAAGCTGAAATAAGTTAGAATTCTCTCGTATAAGTCTTTACTTAGAGTCCGACATGTTGTATAAGTTGAGTCGACAAGTATTGTACTAGTTGGTAGGACGGCAAAGCAAAAGCAGATATTCGGCAAAGTGAAGCCACCAAGCACCAAAGAAGCAATGAAGACATTATGGTCTCGACTTATAACCAAGGAAGTCTGTGATGACCTTGGATAAGTCTAAGTTATGTTTCAAGTGATGAAACTCAATATTCAAATATGGTGTACACCGGTCTCACCCAAATCAAGGATCATCAAGTATAAAGATTCTCCTGAAACTAAAACAAAGAAGAAAACTGTGAATCGGGCCGAGTAAACTGACTTTCGGCAAAGACAAAACAATGAAGAAAGAACTAACGGCTAAGTCGGAAGGCTCACTCGACCGCTCAAAACGGCGCGGTAACACTTACCGGATCGATTCGATATATGTTGAAGATATGAAAGATCATGCATTAAATGCACAATCAATAGAGGATCAATCAAGGACGGATTTTCTGCTATACGTTTGAAGAAAGAATCCGATCACTGAAATCAAGGAGAATTCAATTAAGGGGGAAATCAAGAATAAAATCAAGGATTATTCCCTCATTAATATGGCCAACGGATGGAATTTCAAAACCAAGGTTATTCAAGGCTATAAATAGAAGGCATTGACAGAAAAAGATGAACAATGATTTAAAAAGAAAGAAACCAGAAACTCTGTCAATTTGAAAAGCCTTCTCTCTGAACTTACAAGGATACATCTAGTGGTCAACTCAAATATCAGAGCTACAAAGTCATACATAGAACTGAGATTGATCAAGCAAGTGTGTGAATCACATTCATATCAAATCAAGCAAATCAATCGAGGGCAATCGAGAAGGAGTTGAATCTGTGATAGCCGTTGAAGGATTTTGATCTTAAGGAGCAACAAAAGGAAGATCAATCATCAAGCCGCTATTGCGATCAAGGAGTGATAGTCTTGTAGATTGTGAAGCTTGGGAAGCCAAGGACAATCATACTATTGTATCTGTGAAAACAATAGTGAATTCCTCCGATCGTCACAGGAGAAGAGTGGATTAAGGGATTACACTACCCTGAACCACTATAAGCCTTGTGTCAATTTAATTTCTGCAATTTACTTTACAGCATTTATTTAATTTGCCTACATCATAACATATATCTGTGATTGTCTAAACTGATTTTAAAATAACACAGTAAGAAGGGACTTATCCGCTGCCCAAAAGCTTTTAAATAAAAGAAAAGTTTTTGAAACTCCACTATAGTCATTCACCCCCCCTCCGACTATAGTTTCACCCTTCTCTGGGACCAACAATTGGTATCAGAGCAGTGTTCCTAGTATCAGAACCTGTTCAGATCTAATTTCTGGTAACAAGGAGATCGCAAATTTTCAAAGTAGTTTTCAAATCTGAGTCTTCTATACATTTACATTTATATCTTCATTTGCACTGATGGATTCCTCAAACTTCTTGTCAAAAATACCTGTTTTTAATGTTAATAATTTTGATGAATATAAAATAAGAATGCTATCTCATCTTGCAAAAGAACTCATGAAGAGATCTTTGGATGTAATTAATGATGGACCAATCACAATCACTCTCCGTGGTAGAAATGAGGAGCGAGATCAAGGGAAGGAAATTGACAAACCTAAAAAGGATTGGACCAAGGATGACAAGAGAAGAGCAAACCGGACTTTGTTGCAAAAGACATGATCTTGAAGACCCTGAGACAAAGAACATGTTCATGAGAATCAAAGACTACAAACAGAGAGGAAAGGAGATGTGGGACAAGCTATCATTGATAAATGAAAGATCTCAAGCAAAGAAAGAAAACAAATTATCATTGCAAAATGTAAGTTTGAAAACTTCAAAATGAAGACCGGTGAATCCATAGTGATAATGGACAACAGATTCTCAAGCATCATCAGTGAACTGCAACAGCTTGGACACACATATCCCCAAAAAGAAGTGTGCTTGAAGATCTTGAGAGGACTGCCTGAAAGATGGAAGATCATAACATCAGTAATCAGAGGAACAACAAATCTTGCAAGCACTGACACTCTGACACTGATGTCCCAATTAAAAGCTCATGAATTCGAATTAAACGGTGAAGATGGTGCCCCGGCAGAGACACATAAAATCACTGCATTAGCTGCACCCCAGCAAAGTAACTTTGCCGAATGCATCAGCAAAGAGACACATGAACTAAAAGAACAGGTAGCTCTATTAGTTAAACGTTTTGACAGGTTTAGCAAAAAGAAGCCATTCAAAGGAAATTCATCATCAAACAAGAGGTCAAGCTCAAACAAAGATATGAAGAAGAAAGATGATGAATACAGATGCTTCAACTGCAACAAGAAAGGTCACTTCAAGGCTGATTGTCCTGAAGAAAATGACAAAGATGATGAAAAGAAGAAATACAAAGCATTTGAAAAGAGAAAGAGCAAGAAGGCACTCAAGGCAGAATCCAGCAGTGAAAAGAATGAAGAATCATCTGATAATGATTCAGATGATAGTGATGAAGAAGACAGCTCAGAAAATGAAAAAGCATGTCAATGCCTCATGACCAAAGAATTAGATGAAGACAAAAGTGATAGCTCAGACACCGAGGAAACAAGCCTATGTCTAATGGCTAAAGAATCAGATGAAACTGAAGTAATATCTAGTTCATGTTCCTCATCAAATGCATCCACATCTAACACTGCACAATCTTCTAGTCTCCCATTAGATACAGCAGACCTAGTCCAAAATCTCATGACTAAATTTGATGAAATTGAAAAGAATCATGAAATTCTGGAAATGGAATGCAAGGATCTAAGAAAAGAGAATAAGAGATTTAAAGAAAGAACTGGATAAAGCAAAAGTTGAATTAATTAGTAAGAGACCTACTTAAATGATCAACAAAAACCGAGATGATCATACATCCATTATTAATGTATCGCTTAAGAAAATCTCCTCACCAGTAAAGGTAACCACTGCACCACTAAAGACACCAGCTTACAAACCTTCAAAAGGTTTGGATCCAGATCTGGTCTTGGCTACAACAATCCAGGATGAAAGTAGGAATAATGGTCAATACAATTCTAAATTCAGGACCATTAATGGACCAAAATTTAGAAAGGGACGGACCATAGTTCCAACAGATCATCCTGTTCCGGTGAAGTCAAAACCCAATGCAGTGAAACAGCAGACTAAATCCTCATTCCAGTCAATCAAAAACAACAGCCATCTGAAAGTTAAAGGCAGACTTTACCCTTCAGAGGATGATTGGAATGTTGCACCTCCAAAATACAAGAGAAAACCATTCCACAAAATGCATCATGTGTTTAAGAAAAACAAATGCATTCTAGACACATGAAGCAAGAAAGGTTTCTCTTGCATATTGGAAAGTGAAGAAGGATGTAAATGCACCAAAAGGTGGAGAAAAGTATCAGAATACCTTCAACAAAAATATTAGAAGCTATTCTGCCATGCCTTATAAATATGAAGTTGATGACTTCAATTATCCAAAAAGAAGACCTTTTGGATACACACTTGGTATGGGAGGCATGAGTGCTAACAGGTATGGACCCAAACAGTGTTGGGTACCTAAACTTAACTAATCTGGTTTTGTAGGATGTCTGGTACATAGACAGTGGATGTTCCACACATGACGACAGAAACAAGAAATGGCTCACTGACTTTAAGACTTTTGATGGACCCAAAGTCACATTTGGAGGCAAAGAAAACCCTGGCAAGATTAAGGGGGAAGGCATAATACTCAAGAACAATTTGAAGATTCAAAATGTGGCATATGTCAAGGGACTAAATTTCAATCTGATGAGCATCAGTCAGTTTTGTGACAAAGGCTACAATGTGCACTTCAACAAAGAAGGATGCAAAGTGATTCACAGCCAAACCAACACAGTAGTTCTTGCAGGTAGAAGACAAGACAACATGTATGTTGTGGACTGGAGAACAGCCAAGGCAGAAACATGTCTACTTGTCAAGAATAATCAATCAACAAGCTGGATTTGGCACAGAAGATTAAATCATCTGAATTTCAAAACCATCAACAAACTATCAAAGAACAAGTTAGTTGAAGGGTTGCCAGAGATCACATTCAAAAAGGAAAGTCCATGTGATGCTTGTCGAGAAAGGAAAATGATCAAAAGTTCATTCAAGTCGAAGCCTTATCAATCTACAACACGAATTCTACATCATGCTACACATGGATCTGTTTGGACCAGTCACACGATGAAGTGTGAGTGGTAAAAATACACCCTTGTAGTGGTGGATGACTTCTCAAAGTACACTGGACCATTTTCATGAACAAGAAGAAAGAGACACTAAAAAACTGCCAGATTTGCTGAGAAGACTCCAGAATGAGAAAGAGCTAAAGATTATCAAGATCATATCAGATAGAGGCACTGAATTTCTAAATGAAATTATCAGAACCTATTGTGAAGAAAATGGAGTGCTACATCAACTATCTGCAGCAGAACTCCACAACAAAATGGTGTAGCGAAAAAGAAATGTAACTCTCAAAGAAGCGATTAGAACAATGATTGCCAAGCATGCTTACCAAAGAGGTTTTGGGCTGAAGCAGCAAACACAACATGCCATACACAAAACAGATCAATCATCAACAAACGTCATGGAAAGACTCCATATGAAATATGGAATGGTAGAAAACCCAATATCACATATTTTCATATCGTTGGATCAAAATGTTTTGTCTTAAACAGGAACCAACTGCATACCTTTGATGAGAAGGCTGATGAAGCAATCTTCATGGGATACTCAGACACCAGCAAAGCATTCAGAGTGCTCAATAAAAGAACATTGGTGATTGAAGAATCAATACATGTGGTTTTTGATGAACCAAATACAAATGGTGAAGATCTTCAAGACCAAGAAAAGAAAGCAGCACAAAGGGAAATCTATACAAATTCAACCATACCAGCTACTATCCTGAATCATCACTTTGAAAATCAAGAGGAACCCCATACCAATACAACGGTGTTAAGCACTGAAAGTTGAAGTTCATGCCCAAACATGAAGGTATGGAAGCACCAAGTGAAGAACATCTTCAACCAGATCTAAATTGGCTAAGAGACCATCCGGAAGAACAAGTCATTGGAAATATTCACACAGGAGTTAGAACCAGAAGACAACTGGAGCACATGCTAACTTGCTTTCTATCACAAGTGGAACCCAAGACCATAGATGATGCAATCCAAGATGTTGATTGGATCACAGCCATGCAAGAAGAACTAAATGAATTTGAAAGAAATGAAGTCTGGGAACTTGTTGATGCACTGAGATATAACCAACATCATTGGTGCAAAATGGGTATTCAGAACAAGATGGACGAGCAAGGAACTGTTGTCGAAACAAAGCAAGGCTAGTTGCAAAGGCTACTCTCAAGCGAAGGAATAGATTATGATGAAACATTTGCACCAATAGCAAGTTTGGAAGCAATCGACTCTTTCTAGCATTTGTTTTGCACAAAGACTTCAAAGTCTATCAAATGGATGTAAAGAGTGCATTCTAAAATGGACTCTTGGAAGAAGAAGTTTATGTAGAACAACCTCCTGGATTTCAAATCAAAGGAAAAGAAGACAAATTATACAAACTCAAGAAGGCCCTCTATGGCCTCAAACAGGCACCAAGAGCCTGGTATGAAACACTATCACAATTTCTGATCAAGAATGGATTCAACAAGGGAACTATTGACAAGACTCTATTCAAACTAGAGGAAGGAGCAAGCACATTCTTTGGTACAAATCTATGTTGATGACATAATTTTGGATCGAGGATGAAAAGCTTTGTGAGAAATTTGCAAACTGATGAAAAGCAAATTTGGATGAGCATGATGGGAGAATTAAACTATTTCCTTGGCCTTCAAGTAAAACAAATGAAGGATGGCATTTTCATTAGTCAAGCCAAGTACACAAGAGATTTGATACACAAGTATGGGATGGATACAAGTGGCACAGCAGACACACCAATGTGTGCCAGAGTCATACTTGGGAAAGATGAAACAGGAAAGGATGTTGATCAGAAAATGTATAGAGGAATCATTGGATCCTTATTATACTTAACTGCAAGCAAACCTGATATAGCATTTGCAGTAGGAGTGTGTGCAAGATTTCAAGCTCAACAAAAAGAATCACATCTTCTAGCAGCTAAAAGGATAATCAAATACTTGAAAAACACTATAAATGTTGGAATTTGGTATCCAAAAGATGGAGGATTTAAATTGATATCATATTCAGACTCTGACTATGCTGGATGCAAAATAGATAGAAAAAGCTCATGGTTCAGTAAAAAGCAAAACTCCATATCTACATCAATAGGTGAAGCAGAATATATAGCAGCAGGTAGCTGTTGTGCACAAGTACTGTGGATAAGACAACAGCTAAGAGACTATGGAGTGGAAGAGAAATAAATTCCAATCATGTGTGATAACACAAGTGCAATATCTATTACTGAAAATCCAGTATTGCATTCAAGAACAAAGCATATTGATGTAAGACATCATTTCATCAGAGACCATGTTGAAAAGGGGATGTCATCCTAAAACACATACCCACCAAGATCGGTTGGTGACATCTTCACTAAACCACTCAACTATGAAAGATTTAGTATGTTGAGAATCGAGTTAGGGATGATTGAAATTGAATAAGTATCAAAGAGCGGCTAACCGAGTAATCGGCTAAGTGATTTCATCAATCGGTACAACCTTTGCCATTCTGACAGGAGATGAAGCGGGTAAGGCACCGGTATCCAAAGAAGATAACTTAACCGATTGTTAGGAAATGAGTTAAATGGAGCAAATTTCGGTGAAGAACTCATTGGATCGGCTAAAGTGACCAGCCAAGGCACTTCACCGAAATAAAGACTTGGATAAATTAAAAGTGTGAACAAAATCAATTCTGACTACACGTGGAGAATAAGGCAATTATGGAGGATTATTCTGTTAAAGATTACACACGTGGAGATCAATTTATGATCATGGAGGTAATTATATTATTTTTCAAATTATTAACTCCTCGATTCCTGGGCTCTATCATTACTTACCTCAAACCACTCCCCCATTCCACTCGAATATCGCAATTTACATACACAAAATCACGCCATTATGTCACAAAATCCTTCCATATTCAAACCACGTTCACACTACTCAAATCACACTATATAAACACACTCAGAGATTTTCAGAAATCTTTACTCTCTCTTGCAAACTACAAACCCAATCTCTGATTATCACTGAAAACTTGAAAACTTCTTCCTAAACATCTATCTACTATCAATGGCCTCATCTTCCACAATTTCTCCCACTGAAAAGTACTATGAAAAATCAATCATCACTGGTTCGTTTTTCAAACCTGAACACTATCTATCGTTTTGTGATAACGATGCAAAAGCTCAACGCTTGGTCGATTGCTGTACAAATTGGGGGCTAATGACGTTTCTAAACCCCCCAATTACGGGAATCTGCTATGAAAACCTAATCGCATTCTGGAAAAATGCCAAGTTTGTGCCCAGCACAAAGAAAACTGAGGTCGACTGCATAAAAAGTTCAATTTTTGGGAAAGAGATAGTCATCACGCCTGGACTTCTCAATAGGTTCCTACAATTACCAATGATAGGCCCGCACAATGTCAAGTTTGTGCAGACTGACATCACAAAATTCTGGGCTGAGATAGCCAAAAATCCGAGGAAAAACAGCAAAACATACAATCTACCTAGATCAACACTCAAACTTCCGTTTGCCGAGTTTGCACCATCATCACCAAGAATATCGAAGGCATAAAAGGATCCATGGAAAACTCCGACCGAGGTTCGGATCGAGTTGATGGCAATCATCTACTTAACGCATCAAATTCGACTGGGCAACTTTTGTATTCAATAGACTAAAGGATCAGATACAAAAGGAATTTGACCTTTCAATTACGCTCCAAACAAGGGTTTGTAGAAGAAAGGTGATTTCTGGGAAAAGAAATCATACGGGTTCCCTCTTCACACTGCTCAACGCGCGTTGAACGTGAAACCCACAAATCTGCAGTCCCCACACAAGTCAAAGACGATGTTCACTTACATCAAAGCTTCCATGAAGCTCAAACCCATATCTGGGAGCAAAAGAAAGCAGCCAGAAGGCAGTATATCAGGAGTGGGACGAAGAACCAGATCCCAGACAGCGCATGAAAACATCTCTCTACCTGGAACCAGCAACTTAATTGACTCTGTGACAATCAGTGATGACACAGAAACAGAAGAAGTAAAGCAACAAGAGGAAATCACCTACCTAGAGGAAGGTGAAGAAGGATATAGAATCACTTCATCTGAAGAGGAGGAGATACACGAGGAAGAGGATGAGTCGAGGGATGAACGCTGTAAGGAGGAAATCTTGAAGCAATTCAAGAAGATTTAGGGATTTCTGATGATGAACTGACTCTCCAAGAAGTGCTTTTCAAAAGCACAGCAAAGTTGACAACCACCTAAGTGAGCCAGCTGATAAAGCTCACTCAAATTAACTTGTCAACTCCCCACAATTGCACAAGGGGGAACAGTGTTTGATGAAGCAGTCCACACTCAACAAGAACAGATGCAAGAAAATGAAGAAGAAGCACAAAATGAGAAGGAAGAGGAAGAAGAAAAAAAACAAGAAATTGAAGTGGAAATGAGAAGAAGCAAGGTAAAGATGCTGAGAATGAAACTGATGGGGATGAAGAGGATGTCCATGTGGCACTAGAAGAAATTGATCCAGAGAGAGTCTTCAATCTGGACATTCAACCCCTCATTGTGGACATGGAAAGGCAATATTACAGTAGGCAAAACCTGAAGAATGCCTTAAGGAGTGAAGCAACCTCCTTCAATCACAAGATTGAGGCTCTCCTCAGCCATATCAAAATCCAAGATGAGGTCATGGAGAGACAAGGAAATTTACTTTGCAACTTACAACAACTCATCCCTCATCATGTCCAAACCAATCTTGAGTTCCTTGCTGAGACAAATGACAACAATCTCAAGCCATTGGTGGACACTCTCAATACACACACTCAACAAATTCAGCATCTGGATGAGATAATGGAGCATTCGGCAAGCGGTGGACTTTCTAATCAAAGTTGGTGAGGCCAACAAAAAATCTTGGAGAAAAGTATGGCCCTCTCCTGAATCTGAAGACAATTGCGGACCTTGAAGAACGTTTTGATGCTTTGCCACAAAGGGGAAGGAGACTCAAAGCCCGAGAGCTCAAAGTGAAAGGAAAGGGCAACAAAGGCAAAGGCATCAGGATTGAAGAAATGAAGAAGTAAACCTGTTACCTATTGCTTAATTCAATTTGATTTTATCATTTGCCTTTGCTCTTTAAATAAAAAGATGCAATATCTTATTGTCCTGTGATGGATGAATAAAATTGTTGAGTTTTATACTGTTGTTTATTATGAAAAATTTTGATTACTTATGTTCAGGCTTATGAGGGTTTTGGCATCATCAAAAAGTGGGGAAATTGTTAGGAACATTTTATTATGTTTTGATGATGGTCATACTAATTGTTATAGCAAGCCCGAAATAAGTTAGAATTCTCTGTATAAGTCTTTACTTAGAGTCGACATGTTGTATAAGTTGAGTCGGACAAGTATTGTACTAGTTGGTAGGACGGCAAAGCAAAAGCAGATATTCGGCAAAGTGAAGCCACCAAGCACCAAAGACAAAAGCAATGAAGACACTATGGTCTCGACTTATAACCAAGGAAGTCCGTGATGACCTTGGATAAGTCTAAGTTATGTTTCAAGTGATGAAACTCAATATTCAAATATGGTGTACACCTTTGGTCTCACCCAAATCAAGGATCGATGAAGTATAAAGATTCTCCTGAAACTAAAACAAAGAAGAAAAGCGTGAATCGGTGAGTAAACGACTTTCGGCAAAGACAAAACAATGAAGAAAGAACTAACGGCTAAGTCGGAAGGCTCACTCGACCGTTACAAAACGCGGCGAAGTAACACTTACCAGATCAGATTCGATATATGTTGAAGATACAGAAGATCATGCATTAAATGCACAATCAATAGAGGATCAATCAAGGATGGATTTTCTGCTATACGTTTGAAGAAAGAATCCGATCACTGAAATCAAGGAGAATGCAATTAAGGGGGAAATCAAGAATAAAATCAAGGATTATTCCCTCATTAATATAGCCAACGGACGGAATTTCAAAACCAAGGTTATTCAAGGCTATAAATAGAAGGCATTGATAGAAAAAGATGAACAACGATTTAAAAAGAAAGAAACCAGAAACTCTGTCAATTTGAAAAGCCTTCTCTCTGAACTTACAAGGATACATCTAGTGGTCAACTCAAATATCAGAGCTACAAAGTCATACATAGAACTGAGATTGATCAAGCAAGTGTGTGAATCACATTCATATCAAATCAAGCAAGCCGAATCGAGGCAATCGAGAAGGAGTTGAATCTGTGATAGTTTGTTGAAGGATTTTGATCTTAAGGAGCAAAAAAAGGAAGACTGAATCATCAAGAAGTTGCATTGCGATCAAGGAGTGATAGTCTTGTAGATTGTGAAGCTTGGGAAGCCAAGGACAATCATACTATTGTATCTGTGAAAACAATAGTGAATTCCTCCGATCGTCACAGGAGAAGAGTGGATTAAGGGATTACACTACCCTGAACCACTATAAGCCTTGTGTCAATTTAATTTCTGCAATTTACTTTACAGCATTTATTTAATTTGCCTACATCATAACATATATCTGTGATTGTCTAAACTGATTTTAAAACAACACAATAAGAAAGGACTTATCCGCTGCCCAAAAGCTTTTAAATAAAAGAAAAGTTTTTGAAACTCCACTATAGTCATTCATTCACCCCACTACTATATTTTCACCCTTCTCTGGGACCAACTGGTGCCAACTTCTAATTCTGGTGTTAAGGTATGAACAACTCTCGCTTAACACCCTATGCCAGGCTAATTAACCCAGCATTTAGGAAGCCAACTAACCTAACATGGTTTACCAAAATCTAGAGCCGCTCGGAAAACCGATGAAAACCTCACATAGTGCACAGTCCTAACAACTAGCTAGGTTGTCAATCTAACAACTAGGCTGTGTCTACGCAATGATCCTAAAACCCCTTATCCCACATCTCACTGCAAAATACATCTATTAGTTCGATGTGTGTGTGACAGTGAACTAGGTTGTCAATCTAATTCGAAGCTATAATCTTTATAAGAACAAGTTTTAGAACATGGATTATTCATACAAATAATTAAGCACTACACTACTCCCATCTAATCCCCCTTAGGGCGTTTCACCCGCTTTCACATGATTCGACCATACAATGGATTAGCTACTCATGATGGAATTGAAAAATGAAATAATAATAATGAAAGCAATAATCAAAGACATAATCAAATAATTGAAAGACAACGAAATAATTACCATAAAAGATGAAACCTTGAATTGTATGAAAATTTCCTTCAAAAGATGAAATCTTGGATCACGAATAAAAAATCTAAGCTATGAAAGTTGTATAGAGTTGCTAGGAATTAAATCTATGATCTAAGGATTGAAACAACGTTTAAACTAATGGAAATCGCCCTAAAATCGCCCCTAAGAAACTCTAAAACGTCTAAGTACTGAATAGATATCATATGGGATCGAAAAAGAGGGTTTTTATAGGTTTTTGCCGCATCCCGACCGCGAATGGGCGTTTGTAGCAAGGAAAACGCTCGTTTTCCTGAAAAGCCAACTCTCTGCATGAAAATTTGCTCCGTAAACGCTCATTTGGATTGGCCAAACGCTAGTTTGACCTAAGCTTCAGTATTTTCATCATAAATTCACTTCTAGGGCTCCAAATGAGATGATTCAAAATGCGTTGGAAAGCTCGTTCAATCCTCTACAACTTTCATCAAGACAAATCTTCCTGAAAGTGTCTCCAAGTGTGACCAAAATGCCCCTGAAGTGACTGGTTCAGATTTCGTCAATGATTCTTCACTCTTTTCTCCTCCTTGGCCCCAAATCTCATTCTTTCTCGAGTCTCTCTTCCTTATTCTTGAACTTATACATCAATATAAGCCTGAAAACAAAGACCCGAACAACAAGGCATAATTTACATTGACAGAAACGTAATGAAATCCACATAAAACACGAGTTTTTAGGACGAAAACATCATTAGTCTCGAAACATGCATATAAGTGAATATCGTTCATGTACTACCCATAATAGCCCAAAATAACCATGAATAACTCGTAAAAGGAGGTAATCTCATATAAGAAATACACTACAATTTGACTCTGATCAGTTATCATAATCCTCTGAGCTGGGGGAAAGGATATATTATCAGGTAGAAAATGACCCAATTTGGGAAAATTATCATCACAAAATAACAAGGCCTTACATCTTCAGCAAGCCTCATGTTCTTCGTATGAACGTGAAGCATGAAGATTCGTATGATAGTAAAATACCATACGAATAGAAAAGAAAGGAAGAAAAGGACTTACTTTATTCAGCCATAGAGCAATCCAGATACTTCCAAAGAGCCAAATGAATAGAAAACTGATGGCTGGCCAAACTTATGGATTAAGAAAGGAGACACAGCCAAACCCGTCACGGAACCAAGATACATGCCACTGTATACTAATGCTAGTGATCTACTTCTTTCAGAGACTGGAATCCACTTAGAAAGCAGATTATTCATGGAAGGCATAGCAAGTTAGCAACACCATGATAATAGATTAAAGATAGCTTAAAACATTGAATATGGAGTCTTCTTACGTGGTAAGAATTGCATGATATACACGTGATAAGTTATCAAGGCACAACGGTTGACAAATATGAAAAAAATATGATTAAACAAACAGTGATTAAAGATGATTAACATATATGGTTAGATCAAAAATGGTTGCATGTTACTATACACCCTATTATGAGTAAAAGAGACACGGTTTGAGTCCACTAAAAGCAACAAGAACAACAATACAACAACTGCTACGTAATTATGTTACAAAACTTTCTTGGACAGAAACATGGCTTATCGAAAGAACGGAATGTTCTTGCATATCCCTAATCCCCTGAATATGGAGATAATCTGATGATGCTTAGGCCAAGAGTGAATGGGATTATTAGCACCCTAGAGTCCAAATACGGCAAGTAACTTCTCATAAATACGTCAAGTAACTTCTTAATTCATGAAACCAAATGCATGCATTAAAAAGTAGGTAATCAAGTAAGAATTCCATAGACTTACGCCCATCCTCTGTTCAAAGTCGGTAATCAAGTAAATTCTGTAAAGACTCTAAATAACAGAATAGCGATAACACAGACAAATTGCATGTAAATGGCAAAGACGATCTCTGAAAGTAGAGAAAGGTGTCGGCTCCTCCGCAACTCCACCATCTGGAAAACCTTACATACTCAAACCACCTAGACAAAAAACACATCAGAGAAAGATTATCAAATTAGACACGAAATAGACACAACACATAATGAAATCCTCTGATTAGAAAAATAACAGAGAAAGATCGAGTCTTTTCCATTTAAAACACGAAATAGACACAAAAGAGGAAACATAATCATCATTTTTCCGTTCATCCTCGTAAAAATGGGTTCAAGAAAAGCTTACCGGTTGCAAGAATAAGATAAAATAAATGAATTCTTAACCAAATTTGGGAGGATTCGAAACTGAAAGGCAATCTATCAGTATCTTGCATCATCCACGAGAAAAAGTCGAATACTTTTTGCCAAATCGGAACCACATCAGACGTCTAATTAGAAATGGTGTAAAGGTGTCGCTTTTCACAAATCGAAACGTCAAACAGTGCAGATCGCTCGCGCCGCCAAACGTCATTCCAAGCCACCAGCTCCACCGATAAACACCATAAACAGCTGGAGAAGTGGAGGAGACAAAAGAATCCGGCACCCCCCTCCCCCCACCGCCGCACAATCCACCAGACGATCTGTTTTTGTTTTTTTTGTTTTGGTTTGCCAAATGAAGCGACTGAGAAAGCTACAATACCTAATGACAAACAAGGGCCGGACATTAGGTGGGCCAAACAGACTGGACTACAAAACAATTAATAAAAAGCCCAGACGGAAATGCCATAGGAAGATAAATTTTGGCAAGTATATTTTGGCAAACATATTCTGAGACATTTAGTAAAGCCACATGGAAGGAAGGGGTTGAAACCCCTTCTTCTGAAAAACGGTTAAACCCTAACCGTGAGGGTCCCCCCCACCCCCGATCCCACAGGAATGTGGGGAGAGGTTAATCAGGTAACCTAGAGCTTTGAGTCAGGGCTTGCTGGTTCTCCATCACTGAAGGGTGTTATCAATCGGAAATCAACCCCTTTTACGGGAATCGAACCGCTGACCTCCAGCTTAGGGTCCGGCTGTCATTATAATACCATGTTCCTCACCACTAGGCCATATCCAGGGAATTTCTAAAAAACGGTTAAACCCTAACCGTGAGAGGCTCCCAGCCTGAAACCCCTTCTTCAAAAATAGTAGGATGTGTGTGTGAGACCAATATACATAATGATATGTATGAAAGCATTTCATATTATTGCCACGTTTCAATCTTTATTATGATTAGCACAATAAATATCCGACTTTGCAAACTACTTCCATCTTAATCCTATATACAAACACGTGGCTGTTGTGCACAAGAGCTTAGTCATATACAACTTTCTGGTTGTTATTACTTTGGTCGATCATATTTTGTTCGCAAAGTATATTGTGTGTAGAATGATTTACGTAACACATCTGTAATTATCGGAAGTAATTACATAATCAAAAAGATAAAATATTGAACATGAAAATAAAATTTATTTTAATAAATAGATCGAATAAAATAACTATTATGGTACAAATATGACTCGAAACAGGAACGAAATAAAAATATAAAAAAACATAATAAATGACTAGAGATCAAACCGATGCGTAAAGTTACTTTTTCCTTAAGACAAACTGCTCTGGTATTGTGCCCACGGTAGTAGCAAAGTCTCCCAAGATACAATGGCTTCACGTCTCGGATTTAGAGGCACTTCAAAAATCCGAGCTCCGACGAACTTACAAAGTGCTCCGACTTCTCTTCGACTCAAAAACTAATTAATAATATATGAGAGACTCTTTGGAGTGGAAAATACAAGAAAAGAGAAAGTTCGATGCTTTAATCATCACCCATGAGGTTCTTAATATAGTGGAGAGAATGAGTCAATAATTGAATCTGATTGGCTGAACGATATAAGCCTCAGTCAGCCAAATTTTCCCTCGAGGAAATTAATTCGGCCGACTTAAGGATTAATCACGCACTAATATTGTTAGCCGACTTAATCCTCAATTCTGATTGGTTAAATGACTCAATAACACGTGTCGCCTCAATTCTGATTGGTCGGGTGACTCAATCACACGCGTCCAACTCGACTTTTCCCTTAATAAAAGTTAATCAGGCACGGGCGACGACGAAATGTGTAATCCGGCGGTCATGGTGGAACATCTATCTGGGCCCGCTATCAACCGGGTCGAGGTCATGGATTTCCAGCCTAGTAATCCATGTTAGATCAACACTATAAAAGTTTATATTGATTTAGGGACGCTCCCAGATGATCCAAAGAAGGCCAAAGCCCTAATCAGAAAAGCCGCTAGGTACACCATCCGGGATAATTTTTTATACAGAAAATCATTCTCCAAACCTCTGTCACGATGCGTACGACCTAAAGAAGTTGAAGGGATACTCATAAAGCTTCACGAGGGGGTGTGCGGCAGCCATCCGGACAGCCGTACTCTCGCTCAAAAGGTTATGTTAGCTGGATATTATTGGCCAAAGCTCACAGAGGACTTTCCCAGGCTGCCATCTGTTGAGAAAAGCATCGTTGTCGCAACATTGCCGTTTGACATATGGGCCATCGACCTGATCGGCCCGCTGAAAAAAGGCCGCTCGGGATGTGAATACGTAGTCATCGCTGTGGACTACTTCACCAAATGGATCGAGGCCAAAGCCTTGGTAAAAACCAACACCAAAGATGTGATCTACTTTTTGCTCGACCAAGTCTAGACCAGGTTCGGAGTCCCAAGGGTGATAGTGACTGATCACAGGCCACAGTTCAGAGAGGAATTCGATACATTTTGCAGGGAACATAACGTTAAGCATTCGCAGTCCTCACTGTGCTACCCTCAAGGCAATGGTCAAGCCGAAAATGCCAACAAACAGGTACTTAGTGTGCTGAAAAAGAGTTTGGACGAAAAAGCGGGAAAATGGACGGATCATCTACCGGCGGCCTTGTGGGCCCTCAGAACGACCAGAAAGACGACTACAGGGGAAACTCCTTTTGCTCTAACATACGGGTCGGAAGCTATTGCCCCCGTAGAGATGGCCTTACCTAGTTTAAGGGTCACACACTTCAGCGAGGCCGAAAACCCACTAAGTCGACAACTTGACCTCGATCTAGTAGAAGAAAAAAATCAACTCGTATGGCCGTTTACTCAACTACAAACAAGCGGACAAACGACACCACGACAAGCGTATCCGCGATCATCACTTTGCGGTGGGGGATTATGTTTTACGAAAGAGACAGGCCACTGGCCACGAGGCCGAAAAAGGAAAACTTTCCGAAAATTGGGGGGGGTCCACTCCAGGTCGCAAGGATAGTCAAGAAGGGGACTTATGTCATTAAGGACAACCAAGGACGCAAGTACAACCGGCCTTGGCACGCTGACAACTTGAAAAGATATTACATGTAAGCCTAAACTATTTACTTCATGCCAGAGTGCAAGCGTATTTTGGAGATCACATCGAATGAAAGGGCTCGTTTTAAACACAAGTTGGCTGCGACAAAAAGAGGCCAACCACTCTATTTTCGGCAAACCTACGGATTAAAATTCCTCAGGCTTAACCTAAAATAGGGGGCCGCAACGAAAAATTTTCAAGTTTTTACGTGAACTTAAAGCACTTCAATAAGGCCGCCGCCAGTCTTGTCAAAACTAAGGAGACCGGCGACGGACTTCTGGGCTACTATTTCAAGCAAATCCACAGCGATCCAACAAATGAGTCGACACCCTAGCTACATCAGTACATAAACTAGAAATCAGCGAACCAAAAGGAATGCAAGGATCTCGATCCATAGTGACGGCAAATTTAACAGACTCACGGTGAATCAAGATCCTCCAGTCAACGTCCACCCGGGGGTCACGAATAGCATGGAGAAGAAGGGCTTCAGCCTCGGTAACAACCCTGAAATCCACGGATGGAAGATCCAATGAGTTGATTAAACCTTTTCCACTCTCGATTGCTATGAGATAATTCAGACGCGGGGCCTAGTGTGCGAGGACCTTGACGATTGGGGAAAAGCTCACGAATTGCGCGATGCAGGTGAATTTGCCTACTTTCCTCATCACCAAGATTCCAAGCAACCTCTTAATGTGAGGGGTCGATAGCAAGAATACGAAGAACCCCATTGATAGCCACTGGGGTAAAGTTGACCGAAACACCCCGAAGGACGACACATTCATGACTTTTCCTCGAGATGTTTCGACAAGAGGCGAGTAGAATTCCCTCACCATTGTAAGGTTGAAAGGTATCATAGGGGGGAAACAAAGTCCGACCACCCAGAAAGCCAAACCCGGAGCAAAGATCCATCACCTTCAACTTTGTCCTCATTCAAACCCCTCTCCCTCATAAGCTTAATCACATCGAAGTAACGCCAGAAATGGGACTTGGCAGTGTTAGAGGCAGTGAAAAAGAAGGGAGAAACATCGCGCATAGGGCGGGCTTTGTACACTCGTACCAAACTACCCTCACCGGATCGGAAAGACATCAGAAAACAAAGATTTGGGCAAGAAAGGCGTGAAGAAAGACCAGGGAAACCCCCCCTCTTATTGAGGATAAAAACGGAATAAGCGGTCAAGATCAACAGAATTAGACGGTCACAAATCACGCGGTCTAAACAAAATTTTAAATTTCAAAAGGCATATTTAAACGCCTGACAATCATCGAAATGAGATTCGAGACTATAGTCACTGCACAGTTACCCAAACGGTCAAAAGCTGCGGAAGTCTTTGTCCCAATCGAAGCGAGAATCTTAGCATTTCAAAGACACACACCCACTACTTTTCTCGGAACAACGGATTTTTCATTCTAGTCAAGGTTAGTCCTATTTCACTCCAAGCTCGGCCTCACCTTACTTAAAACAGAGGGGGCCGGATAAGCAAAAATTTTAATTTGAGGTAATTCCGCCTTAAATTTCTGGCTAGCCCAACGCGGAAGACTCGCCAAAAGGTTAGGGGGCCGCACTCAGAAATTTTCAAAACTTTACAACAAAGTGCGGACAGCGTATTTCAACGAGGTCGTGGTAGCTCTTGTCTCAAACAAGGGGGCCGCAGGTGAAATTTTAGATCTATTTTAAACAAGACCACAACAACCTACATTTAAACAATAGGGTTGCATTCTGGAAATTTTCAAACAATTCGGCAACAGTTCATACAAGGGAGCCGCGCACCTAAATTTGTTTCGATCAAGCTCACCAAGGCTCCGCTCGAAACAAAGGGACCGCATCTCAAAATTTTATTTTCAGAAATTCAATTATTTCGGTAAGTTATGCCCTCAACCTTGCCAAAATAAGGGGGCCGCATATCGGAATTTTCAAACTCAATCGCGCTCCGGATGCCATATTACTTTAGCGAGCTATGCGAGCAAATTCCCTCAACCTCACAAAAGTAAAGGGGGTCGCGGACACATACAAGAACAAAAGATAACAAATCAAAGAGGTCAAGTGCATAAATGAAAAGGCCAAAACCCGGCCACAAGTCAAGTTACAAAATAATAGAAGAAAGCATCGAAATTGTTCAAGCAAAAGGCTGAGTTAAATGATTACAGATCACATGAAATTGTTTGTAAAAACAACTATAAAACTTTCAATCTTGGCCAGGAGGAGTATTGGTGTGATCGTCAGTGAGGTTAAGAAACTGGTCAGTGTCCTGGACATCTGCGGCATCAGTACCAGTAGGCTCGCCGGCCGAAGCATCTTCATCAGCGGGAGGAGGATTCTTCAGAGCAGCCAAGTTTACCGGATTGACTGGGGCAGGGTCCCATACTGGCTCGCCGTCCGTCATCTGGCTAGTATGAATATCAATGATGTGCTCAGGAGAATAAGGGATGTCCGGATGAAGGGCCAGGAAATCAGGCCTCCGCTGAGACAAGGCAACCCACCGCGCCATCTCCTCAAGGCTAACAGACTCGCGACCTTGATACGTCCAGAGGCAGCGGGTAAAATGATTGAACCCTTGATCGAAGCTCTCCTCTTGGATGTCCAAGAATTCATCGGAAACCTTGTACTCTTCAACAGCCGCGGGTCCAGCTTCCTCGGTTTCCTTCTTAGCAGCGGCAAGTTGCTCCTGTAAACTCGCAATCTCCTCCTGAGCAACCTTTAGAGCTTCTACAGACTTTTGCGAGGTTTCATTCAGGATCACCACCTTCTGTTGCAACTCTGCGTCCAATTTCACACTTTCCTTCCTGGCTTCTGTCAGACGAGCGATCTCCTGCAAAGCTTTAACACTCTTGGCCTCGGCAGTGGCTTTAGCCTTGTCTGAAACGGCAAGGGCCGCATTCGCCTACCTAAGCTCACCCCTGCGTTTCTCAGGGGCCTCAGTAGCCTTGTAAATGCGAGATCCAAGCTAAAACATAGAATAAGGAGTATGTTCGCGGATAAATGGAGAAGTTAGAAAACAAAAATAAAAACAGGAGGGAGAATTACCATTGAAGAGGCGATCCCAAACTGGCCCGTAAGATCTTTCATCTCGGCGACTTCATCTTTGGAGGGAGCAACATCCTGCACCACGACGCGAGCATTTATTCTTCGACCAATCTCCATTTGAACTCCAGGTGGCGTGTCCCATGAAAGGCAACCCAAAGGAATAACATCAGCTATGGCCTCCCTAATCTGGCTCGCCTTCTCCATGTCGAGAGGACCTTGGAAAAACTCTAGATCCAACCATATGGCCTCTTTCCTTTTATGACCACGAGGCAAAGACCTCCGCGGCGATGGCTCAGCTTCATCAGCCAACTCCTTAATCACCGTTGCAGGTCACAAGGTCAATTTTTCAGCAGGACACTTGTCAGCGCGACCAGAACCCTTTTCAGCTCCTGCAGCAGCTTTGGTTTTTTCAACTCTAGATCGCTTGGGGTCCTGAGACACCTTTGCGGGTACATCAGCTTGCGACCTCTCCTGGGCCCCGCCAGCCTAACTTCGGACCACACCCTCACTAGCCGCCGTTTGAGTTTATAGATTGGGATTGTAAGTCTCATCAATAACAGTAACATCCATAGTACGAGGGATTTTCCCCGGAGCTTGTTTCAACGCCGCCTGCCTAGCCTTTGCATTTTCCTCAGCGTGCTTATGCTTCTGGGCCCGACGTTCATTGGCGTCCACCATAGTAACTGCAAAAAGAGGTCCGTCAAAAACAGGGAAAAATAACGAACAAAGCAATAAAGTACAAGAAATAATGAAGTAGAAGGCAAAGGAAATGTATGGCGATGTCTTCTATTAGGGTCGCCTAAGCATACGGCGCACTCAAATGGGAAACATTTGCCCAGATGGAAATCTCCTACCTAGTTAGGGTCGCTTTCCTCCGGTTCAACTGCGACTAAGGCTTGTGTTTTGTGCCGGACAACAATCCCCGCCTTACTCAAATACGGTAGAGCCACATCAATCAGGTCTACCAAGGACACATTCCTCAAAGAGGGCTCGACCCCATCAGAGTTTAAAAGAGTCAGAAGCCCTTTAACGAAGCGGAGGTCAGTAACAAAGGGTTCGTGGATCGAGAGCGTAGACTTCCCTTTGCGAGGGGCGGTGTTAGGAAATGGCCAGCCGACTTTTGATTCGACCTTGAGCACCCGCTCTCCCTAATGGTGAAATTTGTTGGGCAGAGAGAAGAATAGGCAAGGATTCTTGGTCCTCAAAGATATATGCCCTGGAACGAAGGTCCC
Organism: Gentiana macrophylla; assembly: GCA_026214975.1. Lineage (NCBI taxonomy): Eukaryota > Viridiplantae > Streptophyta > Magnoliopsida > Gentianales > Gentianaceae > Gentiana > Gentiana macrophylla. The sequence goes on along the minus strand of CM047810.1, from coordinate 47,723,726 downwards.
ACAGAAGAGATGAAATTGACCCAAGAGGAAGAGAGTGGGCTCCCTTTTCATCATCCGGCACATCACGATGAAAGCCATAATCTGAATCACAGCTCCCACTGTAAAATCGCTTGGCAGCGCTCTCATAAGTTCAAATATCGTCACCAGAAATAGGTCGAAGGGAGGTCTGAATCCCGCATAAAAATGGCTGAAATGAAGGACCAATGAATCACCGGGGCGACGCGCACCAATACGGTCCTCGCGATCTCCAGGTTTGAGCTTATCCTCGTTTTTTGAATAGTCAAAAAAGGAAAATCTATAAGTATTTGTGTCGATGTTGTATCGACATCTAAGAAGTTCATTGAGATCATCACTGCCGCGGAGCCGATCCCATTCCTCTCCAAGAGCTTTCTCAAACTCATTCAACATAGCAAGCTCCCCCAGCGCCTCCGGATTGTTGGGTTTAGGAGCCTTTGGTTTCGACGCCGCTTTCACCAACAGTAGTGGGACTCGGATCTCTTTTTCTCTTAGGCTTCTTGGGCATAGTCTATGCGAGCTTACGTGGTAAGAGCACATCCTCATCCTCGTTGGACAGCTCGTGAAAAGCAGCGTCCTCAATATACATTATATCATCGCCACGCTCCACGGCGCCACTTACCAACTTCGGCGGGCTGCTCCTCAGGTAAAATATCCTCGTCGCCACCAAAGGCGCTTGTACTGGTTATGCCCTAGCTCCGGGCTACTTCTTTGCGACTCTTCTTCCGTCGCGGCTTTGGATCAGGAAGAAAACTTCCAAGCCAAATGGATCATCAGGATCTTTGGCCGTAGTTTCTCTCTCAGCCAGCTCATCAGCCAAGTCATCTCGGGCGACCACCTCGGGACAGGATGCAGCGACCTCCTCCTCATCCAGGGCATAATCATACACCTCCTGATCCTCTTCAGAGTCGCCTCCAAGGCTAAAATCGTCGTCAGGCATCATGCAAAACAAAAGGAAAGGCGAGGTTTTTAAATCACCTGGGATAATGAAGATTACACCAGGGAGGCGATCGCACCCATCTCGACACCTTTCCCTTCGTTTTTGCAAGAGAAACAAAATGCAATAGCAAATTAAAGGAAATGCAAAAAGAGGAGTAGCGCAAGGATTTTCAAGATAAAAACCAAGGTACGGCACCCCCCCCCCCCCAGGAAAATTCATCTTTTGACCACACAAGCACCCTAGTTCATGCTTTGAAAAAGAAACCGCAGCAAAACATGAACAAAGCCTACTTAAAAGATCCAATCTTTACCCCCCAAAAAACATCCTAAATCAAGAATATTTTGCTAAGATATGAAACGAGCTTGAAAAACGAATCAAAATACAAGAACAAAAGTGTGGAAAAAGCCAAGAGAATGAGGATTTACCTGTTGTTGCGATAAAAGAGTGGCTGGAAACTGGAAAAGTAGGCCGGAAACCTAAAGCTTGTGGCCGAAACCTTCAAATCCTCATGCAACACCCCCAATCCTTGCCTAAACCCTCAGGCCTGCTGTCGGAATCTTCAAATTCCTCACCAGAAAACTCAATCTTACAACGGGAGGCACTCGAAATTAAGAGAGGAAAAATCTAAGAATACTCAAGGAGCGAAAAGTGTTGAAGGTTTTGAGGGGTAGAGCTTTATATAGGCAAGGTATTTTGATCGTGTGGCTGAGGATCTGCCCATCCAATGGTCCTGATCAGCGCGGTCTTTTCAGTTTTCAAAATTCGAAAACCGTAATCATTAAGGGGGTCATTCAATGCACACGTGTTTACTCGGGTGGTTACCGGCGTCGTCGACACCCACGTAACCGATTATCAAGAAATCTTCTGACATGACCACGATGTAACGCTTCAACTACTCCACTACCCACGACAACTTGCCTCGCCGGGAACAAGCTCGCCACCAGCATGGATTTTCTTCAGTAAAATTCTGTCCGCTTAATCGCTCGGCACAAACAGGCTATAAGCCAATCACTTTGAGGCCGTCCCCTTAATAGCGCGCTCCTAAGTAACAGGTCTCACAAGACGACAAGTCGCATAAGACGACAGAGGTCGGAAAGACCCAAAACATCACTTTGAGGCCGTCCGCTTAATAGCGCGGTCCTAAGTAACAAGTCGCATAAGACGACAAGGCTACAAGCCAAATTATCGCTTTGAGGCCATCCACTTAATAGCGCGGTCCTAATTAACAGGTCGCACAAGAAGACAAGTCTCATAAGACGACAGAGGTCAGAAAGACCCAAAAGGCCGTCCGCTTAATAGTGCGGTCCTAAGTAACAAGTCGCATAAGACGACAGAGGTCGGAAAGACCCAAATTATCGCTTTGAGACCGTCCGCTTGATAGCGCGGTCCTAAGTAACAAGTCGCATAAGACGACAAGGCTACAAGTCAAATTATCGTTTTGAGGCCATCTGCTTGATAGAGCGGTCCTAAGTAACAAGTCGCAAAAGACGACAGAGGTCGGAAATACCCAGACAGACTAGACGATCCTTGCGTACACATTACTCTATGCTTGACACTTCATGAAAATGCCCAAGACATAGAGTAGGGGGCCATTGATATGTCTAAATAGTCTCGCCACCTATGAGTCCCCGGAAACAGCCTATCTAGCCACCATGATAGAAGGGGTCCGCGGCCATAGCTTCAGCGACGCTAGTCAAGCTAGGGTCGCCACAGGAAGGTCCACCGAGAGTATTCAAACCTACAAGGTCACTGAGAGCTCAGGGGGCCGACCTGCGACCTGAGCTATGGGTCCACAAGAGACCTCACGAGCCTTAGAGGAGAACGACTGAAGGACAAGCCAAAATAGGATAAGATAGCAAGGTCGCAGATAGCGACCTAGTCGACTACATGTCAGCGCCGCGAAGATACTTAGCTTACCTAACTTCAATGTATTTTATGCTTATCTGTCCTTTTTGTACCCTAAGCTCCTTTTCTTGCCTATAAAAGGAGGGCTTGTGTTACTGAAATGATATACAGAAATAGACAAAGAGAGATAAACTCTTGTCAAAATACCTCTCCCCTTAAACTCTCTCTAGCATTCATACGCACCACCACATCGCCGATGTGCAACACCGGCTGTCTCCGCCACAACCACATCAAATAGACCGGATATCCACACGACACTCCACATCCGAACCACCGTGATAATATTCAGCGTTATCGGTGTATATATCACACACACACACACACACACACACACACACACACACACATATATATATATATATATATATATATATATATATATATATATATATATATATATATTACAAATATAAATCTATACACATATATAAATCTATACACATATAGATTTATCACAATTGTTCACATGCATATCTTATATGCATGTCACGTATGTGACCACAAATATATATTTACTAATATCAATAGTAATATATGATAATACCATTAATTAAATTGCACAATCCAAGTGTATCACAATACACTAAAACTTGCGCCCCCTTTAGCCTATTATTGGCATCCGGGATATTATTTAATTAATATAATACTATAATTAATTAATTTGTAAAATACATGTGTATCAATATACACATATAAATTTTGACTTACACATACATCATATGTATATTTAACTAATCAACATAATTAATGTCTTGTATTATATTTATTCCTAATAAATAAATACCATCATATTAATTTACCACTATAACCTTTATAGTATGAGATACATTCTTTCCTTATTTGGTTATCGACTATAACCACATTTTAATCCGACTTGATGTTCATATGTGTGTGACCCGATAAGCTCCCGAATATGTTGGCAGTAGACATAAGGCACAATTACAAAAATGCCCTTCACATCTAACGATCACGGATAGCGTCTAGCAACACGTCCATGATCCCCAATCATCGGAAGAGTCAATACGCAATGACTACTACCTTTCATGTGCTCGGTTAGCGTGTAAATAGAATCTTATTGATGTAATAATATCCATACGGTCGTATCTTAAGTGTCAATACATCAACGACCGTATCTTATAATCTGGACATCCTATTCTCTTGAAGTAATAGATTACTTTCTCTTTGCTAAAACTTTCGAGAATAAGACACTTCTTATAAGAAGGCCCTTTCGGATATTTACTCCTACGGATAGGGTACGCGATTCCCGGACGACCAAACATGTATACTCCGCATGCTTCAGTATCACACCCAATCACTACCGTATGATCACCCCATGGCTAGGGGAAACCTCAATAGTGTCAAAGCATGACAATCCACACCGTGATGCCATGTAGACTCCGGTTAATAACACAACCGTCACATTGTGTGACACTTAATAGTGTAAGTGAGTCAGTCTAACGTACGCATTCTCTAATACACGTCCACGTACAGTCCAAGTGTCTATACACTTCAATAGACAAGATATATCACTGCCCTTAAAGACAGAAGACATCAAATACGTGCTAGCATGTTTGTACTATCAATGCCCTGTTTAATAGTACATAAGACTAGAGACATTTAAGTATCAAACTTCTTAAAGTGATTAGAGATCTCATCAACCATAATCTCATATCATGGTTTCTCTATCACAGTTTAATACTAAGGACGTTATCATATAACAATTCATAATTGGTTCTTTAAAAGAACAAATATATGACAACAGAAAAGCCATTTATTATATATGTATAATCATAAAGAAATAGTAGAAATGATCCGACCTGGTCAGATCTGGTCCCACCCGATTGAGTTTAGGACACTATTTCAACAATCTCCCACTTAGCCTAAAACAATCACTCGCACATACAAGACCAAGTTGAAACACAAGAATCTCATGTGATACTCGCAACCAGTCGTAGCCATGAACGGATCGCTATTAGTGGGGACTCAGACTATCTTCGTATCATGCTCCAATTGACCAAGTCAAAAAGGAACCACTTCAACACACATGAATCTCTAATGAGACCCTGGTCCTTGCTTCAAGCAATGAATCCACAAATATATCAACTATATAGTGAATGTGGAAGAACTGTGCAAGGTTCAAGAATGAACCTAGAAGATCCACGTGTTGCTTCCGATGTGCCTCCAAGACACTACTGTGTTTTGGCTTAGTTGTAGAATTTACAGTGATTTTTTGCTGAGTACATTTCCAGCTCACTATATCACTTAATCAAAGTGACTGCAAACCCAGACTGTATCTCCCACTCGCCTTCATAAGACTTAGGATATACGTCTGTATATTTATCCGATTCCAAGTCTCGATAAACTAAGAAACCATCCTTAACTTGTTTAAGGATATTCTCGACATTCACCAGATTTAATTTCATACTTGCTTATGACTCTTCATGGACTATGAACATCTGGTCATTACTTCTATGATGTTCCTATCGCAGTAGCAAAGGAAACTTTCCATAAGCATCATATTTCACCTTATCCTTAGGACTAACGTCCTAACATAGATAGATCTTGAGAACACCGGCTAGCAGTATTTCCTGTCGCGGTCTATGATAAACACTTTTAGCATCACATCTATATAGGTAAATTATAAACTAATAGCAGTTAAATCTTTCACTATAGATTCTTATTTCTAAAAATAAGAACTGCTAATCCAAGTGCTTTTGTAAGGACCTTGAACTACCAAACATTAATTGACTGTAACATATGGTGATAATTCCTGAGAAAGATATCCAATACCTTACTCAAAAATCATAACACACTCCCACCGGTCCCTCTTGCACATTAGGCATATCCCTTCTTTTGACTAAATTAAACTCCTTTGATTATCAAACAAAGAAATTTTCTAGAGAAACTTGTTTTAGTCCATAAATGGATCTCGTAGGCTCGCATATCATGTCATTGTCTATGAACATCGAGCTATCGGCCCAATGTTTGAAACACTATCATATAGCCATGATACAAAGCTATAACAATCATAGTATGGATAGAACTGGGCTCAGCTGGCAGCATATAGATAATTACAAGGTTTACACCCCGTACACTTCAACCGTCACTATAGCCTCATGGTAATCGTATTACCATCCATGTTATCCTTTCAGGGACATTCCCTCTAGGTAAGACAGACTAGGTTCACAACCTAGTTGTCACTAATGGAATCTAACTCAGATATTATGGCTCATGGCCTTATCTCTCAATCTTTCCTTTCAAACATTCCTTCATTAGTCGTGAGATATTCATTCTTCAAGATAAACATGCCAACAGCCTTATCAGGCTTGAGGTTATCCATATACTTATAGAACATTTATGTACATTGAGCAGTGTTCTACACCTCATCGGTATGTGGCGTCTGCAAGCCCGAAAGATGGAAAGGGACACGGGTCATCTTGCCACCCGAAGATGGTAAACTCAGCCTCTTCAAGGATTCGATATCGTTCTTTCCCATGGCAAGGGAAGTGCCGATCTTGCAATTCTTCCTGCATCCTCTGTCGCTCTAAAGAGGTGCGTACGCCACTCAAACAAATGTGAGAGGACTATATCTATACACTTCGTATCCCAGAGCTTACTCATTTCTCTTGCTTTACCAACCATCACTGATATCAAGACACATAATGCTCGAGTCAAGGCCGAAAAGTCACCGTTCCTATGGTTGAATCTCCCCTTGTGGCTCTCAAACTCTTTTGAGATCTCATTTACTCCCACTATCTCTTTTGGAAGAAATACCTCCTTTTGAAGACAGCATCTTTGAAGACAAACATTTTGTTCCCGGGAAAGTAGACAATATCTAGCGTACTTGCCAAGACGTTCCACAAAGTTTCATATGTCGTACTAGGCTCCAAGCCTTTCTGACTTTGCCTATGACAACTTCAAATCATCGGTTAAGATAGATTCGACATTATCCCCTTCCATATCTAATATGGAATTTATTCAACCTTATTCTTTCGAACTCAGTTAAGTTCGTGTTTTGATTAGGGTGTTGGTAATATCATTCGCAACGGAATCGATTTAAGGATCTAGATCTATAATTTACACATAATAAAATAACTAGATCTACTCTACAAGGGGGTTGTAGAACATACCTCTTGGATCTCAAAATCCAAGTAGAAGAACCGCAATAGGAAAAACAAAAGATGGTGTGAAGAGCACCACGATCTTCCGCACGTGTGATCCAAGCAACTCCCGGTGGAAGGAAATCCTTGTCTCGAATCCTCCCGATATGCTACCCGGAAAACCTCCAAGATCTCCCTCTCTTACTCCCTTGGCCGAAATTTATCTTTCTCTCTCTAAGAGATGAAAGTCGAAATTTGTGTGTTGTGTTAGGCTTGGGAGAACTCTCTTTATATAGGAGAGTAATCCTTATCCTCCAAGGATTTTTATTTTGCAAATAAATAAATCCAATAAATAAAAGATAATCCTAGAATATTCTAAAACAAATCTAGAATAATCTTTATCTTTATTTTTTACCATAAAATATTCATCTAATAAATATTTTGTGCACATGTCTTATTAATCCACAAGAAAACAATTTCTTGTTCCCTAAAACATGCTTGGGGCCGAAAATTAACCCTTGTGACCTAGTCACAATAATTTCGGCCATACACACCAAATTGGGCCAAGATTATGAAAAATGTCTTTTCCACATATTTAATTATTTAGCCCAACTAATTTAATAGTCCACTAAACAATTAATTCACATATCGTTTTAATTAAATTCTAATAAGAACTAAATTAATATTATTAGGATTCGACGTCCGAGAATAGCTATGCTATATTGGAGGCACGTCAGAGACCATGGACTAATAATCAGCGACTCCGATAAATCAAATAAATAATTATCTTACGAACGTAATAATTATATTCGATAAATCAATCACGAATATGCCACCATAATCCCGTGATCGCACTCCTCCGATTATGAGATTATATTTATCTCATCACGAGAATGATAATAAGCGTCCCATTGATATAATCATTACATATGGATTAATCCTCCATAGATTGCTTCATTCTAAATCGGGAAGTTACCGTTAACCCTTTTTAGAACCTCTTATCCTTATTTACATTAACCCCTAGTGATCAATTAATTCATACAACTCACTTTGGTAGCTAATCGAGTGTAATATGAACTCGCACGATCGATCGCTTTCTAGGATTAACAAATAAGGAAATCTGTCTATCTACTTCCATAAATGGAAGGAATGGATTCCGTGATCTGTGATAACACGTACTACTCACTCAATCCAATACGATGCCAAGATGGGGTAATTCGGATCACGACTCGGTGTAATCCTTAACCGTCAAGTCAAACCTTATACTGATTCAAGCAGTTGACTGTGATCACCTCAGGATTAAGATATATCCATAAATATGATCATCGATTGATTCGATAGGACTTCTCGATTACGGAATTATATCGTGAACTCTAATCAAATCGGGTCCAGCCCTATATGATATATCTATCATATATAAATGCCCCACTAGGTTTTCTTAACCGAAAGTCCGGATAAGACAATCACACATATTGTGTTCTGGGCGCATTAATAGCACGTTAAAGGAGAGACCCGATACTCTCAATTAACTTCACTACAGGCTAATTGTATTTTAAGTATATCTTCACTAACTCAATCCTCCCGTGTATATCCTATTTACTGAGATAAGTGATTACATAAACGATATACTTTAGGGTTTTCAGTAGTATAAATACTATTGTCACATCGGTGAATATGAGAATAATAAATATGAATAATAATATCATTTCATTAATTAAATAAAACAATTCCAAAATTGTCTTTCGGACATTACACCTAACAATCTCCCACTTGCACGAAAGCATGTGATTAATTGTTTTAGAGCACACCCTATTATTTAAAATACAGCAAACTAGCACTCCCACTTACTCTAAAGCAAATGAGACATGTCTCTAATACCTATAGTCTCCAAGTGTGGACTAAAAGCTTCAATCGATAGTGTCTTGGTGAATGGATCAGCAGGATTATCGGCGGATGCGATTCTTCGGACGGAAACGTCCCCTCTATCGACAAAATCGTTGATCACCCAGTATTTCCTTTCTATATGCTTCGACTTACTGTGCTTTCGAGGTTCCCTAGAGTTGGCAATGGCCCCATTGTTATCATAATAGAGAGTAATAGGATCGTCAGCATTCGGGACAACGCCTAATCTGCTGATGAACTTTCTTAACCAAACCACTTCCTTAGCTGCCTCGGAGGCCGCTATGAACTCAGCTTCCATTGTTGAATCAGTTGTGCTGGATTGCTTTTGGCTTCTCCATTCTATTGCACCGCCACCAAGCGTAAACACGAAACCGAGGTGGATTTAGAATCATCTCTGCAATGATCAAAGTTAGAATCGGTGTACCCTGCTAACTCCAAACTCCCACTCGAATAGACGAGCATATAATTTCTGGTTCTCTTCAAATATTTGATGAAATTCTTTACTGTTGTCCAGTGCGGTTGCCCTGGATTTGATTGAAAACGGCTGACTAATCCAACGCCGTAACAAATATCAGGTCTCGTACACCTCATAGCATACATAATACTACCAACAGCCGAGGCATATGGAACTCTTCCCATAGCTTCAGTATCTTCAAGAGTTTGAGGCCCCTGAGTCTTAAAGAGGTAAAAGCCGTGACGGGTTGGTAGAAAACCCTTCTTGGCGTTCTCCATATTTGGCGTGCCAAGACCTTATCTATATAAGTTGCTTGGGACAGAGCTAACATCATGTTCTTGCGATCCCTTATAATTTGGATCCCTAGAACATAACTCGCTTCTCCCAAATCCTTCATTTGGAATTGCGTGGTCAACCAACTTTTCACGTCAGACATCATCCCCTTGTCGTTGCCAATTAGGAGTATGTCATCAACGTACAACACTAAAAATACAATACTATCTTTGATAACCTTCTTGTACACACAAGATTCAGCAAAGTGTTGTTCGAAATCATAAGACTTGATCGTGTGATCGAATCTATGATACCAGGAATGAGATGCTTGCTTCAACCCATAAATGGATCTGAGCAACTTGCACACCATGTGCTCTCGACCTTCTTCAATGAATCCTTCTGGTGGCTGCGTATAGATTTCCTCGTCGAGAAAGCCGTTTAGAAACGCTGTCTTAACATCCATTTGCCGATTTCATAATCCGGACATGCGACAATCGAAAGGAGGATGCGGATGGTATTCATCATGGCCACAGTGAGAAGGTTTCCTCGTAGTCTATACCCTCTCATTGTGTGTAACCTTTGGCTACCAAACGTGCTTTGAAGGTTTCGACCTTCCCATCTACTCCTCTCTTTCGCTTGTAGAGCCATTTACATCCAGTGGGCCTTTCACCCTGAGGAAGTTCTACAAGTTTCCAGACTGAGTTAGAGTACATAGACTCCATCTCTTGATTCATTGCGTCAATCCATTTATCCTAATCGTGATCCAATAAAGCCTTCTTATAGGTCGGAGGATCATCTTCCACCCCATCAGAGGCGACTACGTTCGTCTCTAAATCCATGCCGTACCGAGCCGGTGGCCGAACCACTCTCGCAGTACGTCTAGGTGGAACAGGAATGTCGGAAGTGACTGTTGTATTAGTAGTGTTGTTTACAGGAACATCAACAGCCACAATAGGCCTGACGTCATCGGAGAGTAATTCCTCTAGTACAATTTTACTTCGAGGTCTGTGGTCTTTCATATAACTTTCCTCCAAAAACGTAGCGTTAGTCGAGACTAGCACTTTGTTATCTTCCGGATCGTAAAATAGACCACCACGTGTACCTTTTGGATAGTCTACAAAAAAACATACTTTTGTACGCGATTGTAGCTTGGTAGTCTTGTCCATCAGCACATGTGCAGGACAACCCCATATGCGGAAGTGACGAATGCTTTCGCGACGTCCGGACCACATCTCTACGGGTGACTTTTCGACAGACTTGGACGGTACTGCATTCAAAATGTAGACCGCTGCTTCTAAAGCATAACCCTAAAAGGATATAGGTAGTGAGGCGTAGCTCATCATTGATCTAACAATGTTAATCAATGTCTTGTTTCTCCTCTCAAAGAACTCCGTTTCTTTGAGGTGTCCTAGGCGCCAACGTTGGAAACAAATTCCTTTTTCAGCCAAGTAGTCAATGAACTCAGTATCTAAATACTCACCTCCACGATCCGAGCGAAGGTATTTCAATGACTTGCCTAGTTGCCTTTAAACTTCGCTTGGAACTCCTTGAACTTACCAAAAGCCTCGGACTTCCTATGCAGCAGATAAACATAACCGAATCTCGAGTAGCCATCAATGAAAGTCACAAAGTACTCGTATCCGCCTCTAGCTTGTACGTTCATCGGACCACAAAGGTCTGAATATACTAAGTCTAGTGTTCCCGTGGCCCTATTACCCTTTGATGAGAAGGGACGCTTAGTCATTTTTTCCTCTAGGCAACACTCGCAGAAAGGCAGTGTGTCAACAGATGACTCACCTAAGGTATGAACCTTTTCAAGTCTTTTGAGTCTTTCCAAGGAAATATGGCCGAGCCTCAGATGCCACAAGTATGTTTTATCTTCTTTTACTTGAGAAACTTTCTGCCTTTTAGCAGATCTTTGATGAGCAGTTTCAAACATTTCAGTATTAAGTAGGGGAGCTTTATGTGGTCTTACAAAATATAAACCGTTTTAATTCGTAGTTGAACACAATTCAAAGCCATTCTTCGAAATAACAAATTCACCATTCAAATTTGAAACAGAAAATGATTGTTCAACTAAGGCAGAATGAGAAATTAAATTTCTCCTGAAATTCGGAATAAAATAAACATTCTCTAAATGTAAAATTCTATTATTAAAGTGTAAGTCCACAGCTCCCACAGCTTTAGCCAAAATGAGCGCCCCAGTTCCTACTCGCATCACTTGAGAACCCTCTTCCAAACTCATAAATGCGAACTAAGAATCGCAATGAAGAACATACATGGTTAGTAGCTCCAGTATCAAGTATCCAAGTGGACACATCTTTAGCTACATTAAAAGATTCCAAGAATAGTAATTCCGAATTACCTTTCTTATCTTTCCTAGTGACAGCCTTGACTTTGCCATCCTTTACATCACGAAGATATTCCGGACAATGGCGTTTCCAATGTCCTACCTCCTTACAGTAAAAGCACTTGCCCTTGGGCTTGGCCTCGTCAACTTTCTTGGCTTTCTTTTTCTTCATTTGCTTGGGCACAGGTGCAACACTACCCTTCTTCTTGGGTTTGGCCTTAGGCTTGTTTGATGGCTTAGCTTCGGCCATATTGGCTTCAACTTTCTTATCCCCTACTTGGACCTTATCTTTCGATAGTAGGCCCTCGTAGATAGTCAGTTCATTAAGCATCTGTGTCATGGTCAACTCATGTTTGCCCATCAGATACTGAGTTTTGAACGGGATAAACTCAGGAGTCAATGATTCCAAAATCATCGACACTTGAGTTGCTTCATCGAACATCAATCCATGAATACCGGCATCATTGAAGTAACTGATCATATTTAGAACATGACCATTCACTACTTGACCTTTCTTCAATTTCGTGTTAACAGCCATCCTGATGGCATCGTGTCTTGCTTGGTTGCTAGGTGATCCAAACATCGAAGTAAGTTTCTGCATGATATCTCGTGCAGTCTCAAACTCTTCAATCTGGGCCCTAATAACCTCCGACACTGCCGCCAGGATGATCCCACGAGCCCGGTTATCTGACTCGATCCAGCGATTACGCTACTCGATCTCAGCTTTTCTGGGTATTTGGATCGCCACCGTAGGGCATTCAGAAGTGAGTACATATTGCACATTCTCGTATGTGAGTACCACGTTTAGATTACTCTTCCATTTCTTAAAGTTGTTTCCCGACAATTTTTCGATAAGATGCGTAAATTTGAGCGAGACATTTTCTTTGAAAATAAAATGACATATATTAATTCAAGTTTAACACTACTATATAAGTTTATTTTAGGAATTGTAAACTAAAATTGAGTCTACTCTACCATTCTAAGGTTTTAACCTCGCATCTCAGTGCCGCCGTAGGGTAGGTCAAAGAGATGACGGTTAAATCAAGACAATCTCATCAATGAATAACTTGTGAGAATCGAACATCCCACGAGAATCGAACATCCCTTTATTCATTGACTACCTTCCTTTTTTAGCCTAGATATTATCAAGAATACCCTTGATGAGTGTGACCTACGATATCGGATCTCTTAGGTACGCCCCGAGTATGCCGTCGTAGGATAGGTCATTGACCCGACGAGTACCCGGAAATCCTATCCTTTCGGAGGCCAAGCCATGAATGTTGATAGGGGTGAACACCATCCATAGGGGGACAAAATCAAAGCACCGCGAGGCGTCACCCTTCTCTCACTTACTTGTATCTATAGTAAAGGCCGTGGGGTTGGCTGTCGCCTCCCCCGCTCCCACTCAATATTTTGGAAGTGGTGGTGGGTTAGCTAACCACGTCTTTTTGATGTTAACATAAAAGTACATCAAATCAAGGATTCCGAATGGTGTCGGTAACGTAGGCCAAGCCTACCCGTCCTATTCGTTGAAACATATGTGACAGACGGACGAAATCGGGTCAAGAGTGCCCCATTGAGATAAGAAGGAATCACCCCTCCGCTCGCCGGTGTAGCTTAGTCTTGCCGGACCCCCGTGCATACATCACACTAGGAGGGTTAAGTCGGTCGAGCGAAGCTCAGTTGACCACCCAACCTATAGGCGAACCGTTTTTATCCAAGATTTATTGTTCTTTTACCATCATTCAATCTCGTAGACACTACAAATCGAAAACGTGATCTCGTTTGGGCTTTTATTGCGGTTCACCGAGAACACACACCGAAAGGCTTAACGATTTCATAACCCGTCCTCGGATCTTTAATTAGTTACTAAATTAATTAATTACCACGTATTAATTAAATTTCAACTAATTACGCGAGTTTGTATACATGCCTATTTTAATTACCAAAATTAAAATTCTACATGTATGCATGGAGTGGATTTATGGTATGATGCATGTCATGGCAATTCCGATTTTATATCTATTTTATGATCAAACACATAAAAAATAAATTACGGAAAATTTAAACACCGAGATGGATCGTTGGTACCCCGTATCTAATCTATCCTAGGGAAGCAATAAATTACAACTTGTTGTCTTTGTGTCTTCGATATTTGAGCCTTGAACCACGAACCGTGAACCCGAAAGGAGAAGGGGCCTTTATTTTATAAAATAAAATTAAAAAAAATTTCGATTATTTTTTATTAAAATCCTGCTGTATTTTTATTCCAGAAAAATAAATTAAATTTTTTTTTCACAAAAAATGCCGATTTTATAAAAAAATTAGGGTTTGATAAAAAAAATCAAACCCTAGCCGTGTGGGACAAAAAAAATTCCGCCCCGACTCCTATTCATACCTCGAGTTCCGTCTTCATCTCGTGTTCATCAACGTTCTTCGTCGTTTTTCCGGAATTACAAAAAAAATAGCCGAAAAATAAAGAAATAAAAACAACAACTTTTACATCAATCCTATGCTCAAACGATCTAAATCGAGAGAGCTTACAATAGATTTAACGAGTAAACAGTACCAACCACAATCCATCTCTTCAAACCACAACAATCGCAACATAAAAAAAATAAACAAATTTTCGGCCCCCATAAAAAAATAGGGACAAAAAAAACTACATGTTTACCACTCCTAGATCTAATATTTTATACGTATAAATATAGATCACCAGGCTTTGATACCACTGTTGGTAATATCATCCGCAACGGAAGCGATTTAAGGATCTAGATCTATAATTTACACATAATAAAATAACTAGATCTACTCTACAAAGGGGTTGTAGAACATACCTCTTGGATCTCAAAATCCAAGTAGAAGAACCGCAATAGGAAAAACAAAAGATGGTGTGAAGAGCACCACGATCTTCCGCACGTGTGATCCAAGCAACTCCCGATGGAAGGAAATCCTTGTCTCGAATCCTCCCGATATGCTACCCGGAAAACCTCCAAGATCTCCCTCTCTTACTCCCTTGGCCGAAATTTATCTTTCTCTCTCTAAGAGATGAAAGTCGAAATTTGTGTGTTGTGTTAGGCTTGGGAGAACTCTCTTTATATAGAAGAGTAATCATTGTCCTCCAAGGATTTTTATTTTGCAAATAAATAAATCCAATAAATAAAAGATAATCCTAGAATATTCTAAAACAAATCTAGAATAATCTTTATCTTTATTTTTTACCACAAAATATTCATCTAATAAATATTTTGTGCACATGTCTTATTAATCGACAAGAAAACAATTTCTTGTTCCCTAAAACATGCTTGGGGCCGAAAATTAACCCTTGTGACCTAGTCACAATAATTTCAGCCATACACACCAAATTGGGCCAAGATTATGAAAAATGTCTTTTCCACATATTTAATTATTTAGCCCAACTAATATAATAGTCCACTAAACAATTAATTCACATATCGTTTTAATTAAATTCTAATAAGAACTAAATTAATATTATTAGGATTCGACGTCCGAGAATAGCTATGCTATATTGGAGGCACGTCAGGGACCATGGACTAATAATCAACTGCTCCGATAAATCAAATAAATAATTATCTTACGAACATAATAATTATATTCGATAAATCAATCACAAGAATATGCCACCATAATCCCGTGACTGCACTCCTCCGATTATGAGATTATATTTATCTCCTAACGAGAATGATAATAAGCGTCCATTGATATAATCATTACATATGGATTAATCTACTATAGACTGTTCATTCTAAAACGGAAGTTACCGTTAACCCTTTTTAGAACCTCTTATCCTTATTTACCATTAACCCCTAGTGATCAATTAATTCATACAACTCACCGGGTAGCTAATCGGTGTAATATGAACTCGCATGCGATCGATCGGTTTCTAGGATTAACAAATAAGGAATCTGTCTATCTACTTCCATAAATGGAAGGAATGGATTACTGTATCTGTGATAACACGAGACTACTCACTCAATCGAAAGACAATGCCAAGATGGAGTAATTCAGATCACAGACTCAGTGTAATCCTTAACCGTCAAGTCAAACCTCATACTGATTCAAGCAGTTGACTGTGATCACCTTAGGATTAAGATATATCCATAAATATGATCATCGATTGATTCGATAAGACTTCTCGATGACGGAATTATATCGTGAACTCTAATCAAATCGGTCCAGCCCTATATGATATATCTATCATATATAAATACCCCACTAGCTTTTCTTAACTGAAAGTCCGGATAAGACAATCACACCTATTGTGTTCTGGGCGCATTAATAGCACGTTAAAGGAGAGACCCGATACTCTCGATTAACTTCACTACGGGCTAATTGTATTTTAAGTACATCTTCACTAACTCAATCCTCCCGTGTATATATCCCATACACTGAGTTAAGTGATTACATAAACGATATACTTTAGGGTTTTCTGTAGTGTAAATACTATTGTCACATCGGTGAATATGAGAATAATAAATATGAATAATAATATCATTTCATTTATTAAATAAAACAATTACAAAATTGTCTTTTGGGCATTACACCTAACAAAGGGCACTATCCCAAAACGGGTAAGGGATTCCTTGCATGGCTTACATCACAACCTTATCGTATAAAGTGTCGCTTACATTTCGGAACCGGAATCCGATCGCGCATATCAAAATGATATCATTTTAAGGAGAATCTGATTCCTTTCAGACGACTTCTGAAACACCCTCCAGTTATTAATTGCTTCAATCCAATTGAAAATTAATTCCTAAGTTTCATTTATCTCATATTCGTACTAGCTCGAACCTTTCGAGCTTTCAGAATTGTCGTACTTCAATAAGTACATTTAACTATTTCTAAAATATTCCAAGAGAGAGATAAACAATCATTTATGGTATAAATTTTCATATGCCAACAAACATCAATATGTTTAGGCTCTAGTCAATCTTCTAGATTTTATAACCATTTTCATAAAAAAAGTGTAAGCCACCTTTAAATGAGATACGCATAACCCACATGATTCATAATCATATGGTTCAGACATAATCAAAATGACATTTGATTACATGTTTCCCTTCCACAGAGATTATGTTTAGAACAACCACAAAATCAAGGATAACAGCCATATAATTATTTTGTTGAGATTTCATCACTCATATCGACTATATAGTGATAATAATCTAGCATGTTAGATTGAGTGACTGTTCAACCTTTTCGGATTAACATTTATTCCTTAAAATTGAATTTGTCCATTAAATCCTAACATATAGCTGAAAATATGTTCTTCATAAGAACTGGAACATAATAACATTTATTTAGTTCTCTTATCAGTTTACTAGATTCAGAATATGGTAAGTGTTACAACGTCTGTTTCACCTTCCAAATCTGTATTTAATCTTTCTAATTTAATCACACTCGTAGGATATCATTTATCCAAGAGTTGACTTGAGCTTAGATAGATTTATCTCAACGTGCTTGCCTGAAATAGAGACTTCAATAAGTTCTCTTATTTAAGCACATGCCCTAAATTTCCGTTTTAATCCCTTAAGCACTTGTAAATATTTTTTTTTAGTCTTCACAAGACTTATAAAAAGTCACAAGAGCTATGTCTCCAATTTCCTTTTATAAAGAAAATCCAACATTTGTTAAATAGTCTATTCAACCTTTTGAATCATATTCAAAACATGAACTATTTAATTTTCTTTCAAGCAATGATTAAGTCGATACTTAAATCTTACAATTTTGAAAACAACCTTTCTAAAATTCGATTTGGTCATTCTTATCCAACATTTGAATTAATTATTAACGTATGACAGAATGATCATATTGGATCGTATATAATATATGATTAATTCGTTGAAACTTATTTCAAGTGATTTAATCATATCATGAGCTTCCGTCTTTTATAAATAATTAAAGTCTTGACCACTCCATCAAATATGTAGTCTCCTTGTCTCTAACTACTATAACAGGGTTGCTCGTGTCATTGCTTTATGTTAAAAGGATTAAAATTACTTAACCTTATTTGAGAACGTTTCTCAAAAGGTAACAGTCATTATTTGGTATTTACTAATCGAGAATAAAAACATAAATATTAAAGTTTGCTAAAAACTACAACATAAAATGAAGATAAAATAGTGTTGTTGTTTATACACTCAAAATCAAAAATGGTTTTTTGATTTATGAGTTTGCTCCCACTAGTCAACTAATCTCAATTGACTTTCAAGAATTTTTCAAATATTCTTTAGTGGCTAAGATCCCATCTAGTTACCCCGATTCCCGATGAGGGCCGATCAACCGGAATAATTCGAAAAGTAGGTAACACTTTACCAATCACATCTCTATGTGACTTTTGGTGGTTGACTAGTCAACCCTTTGACACTGCACATCTCTATGTGGTAGTCAACCTTTTGTCTATAAAATAAGACGGTCCTGACGAGGACCGATCACCGCAATATTCTAGTCAAGTCATGACCCAATATTCGCGAGATCTCATACGATCATATCTCAATAACGACAATATACCCGAGGTAGGTTAACTCTCGACGAGGGCCGATCAGTTGGATCCAAACAAGGGCTCTTCACCGTCGCTATAATATTGGGAGACAATATTTCGACGTGATTTTTGTTGTGGGAGTAATTTTACGTAAATTAATTCACTTAATTAATTTTATTACTGTCTCAACTGTTACGTGCATATTACTATAATATCATATAAAGTAAAACATACACAACATTCCACGCACAATATAACCGGTATGATCACGGACTTTTCATATATGCGGTTTCGAATACAAACTGACGAAACATCGGGCCACAACTAAGGGTAGCCGCAACCACCAATGGATCTTTGACATTCGCCATCTCCATGGATATTTATCGCCTTTCTTTTGGTCTTCATCCTTGTCTTCAGTTTATTTTACATAGAAAATCTATCTAATAAATTTTACACCCGCCACACACGGGGGAGCTAACGGGAGTGAGATAATGCAAAAATAAAACTAGGTTACGTTCTTCATAACGGCCTAGGACAACAATAAAAACCAACAGAAAATAAAGCATTCACATCTATCCTATTGGTCGAGTCCATGATCAATCGGGATCCATATAATCATATTATATCTACTATCTAATTCATACAATCTACATCTTATGAAAAAGATAAAATTTAAATTTTAACTACTTGCGTCATTAAGCATCCAATCAATTAATTAATTAACGTTTAATTAACTATAGCTTTAACCGAAATAATATTAACCATTAATAATAAATCGATATTTAATTTTAATTTTCTAATTTAAAACTATTTTAAATAAAATTAAAATCGAGTGGGTCTGTTTTGTTTCTTTCTTTTTTGATACTTAATCAAAAGGATGCATTTGGTTTGGTCCAAACCAAATTTAAAGGCATCCTGAGCCCTTTCCAAAAATCAAATATTTTTTGAGAATGCTTAAGCCCTTAGGTCATTTCCAAAATCAAATATTTTGGAAGAGGCCTAGGCATATTCCAAAAAATTTGGAATGACCTAGATTTGGTTCATAACCAAAACTTACTTCTTTCCAAAAAATTGGGTGATGCCACATGGCTTCCCAATGGCCAAACTATTTGAGCCATTGGTTAGTCACATGGCATCAACTAAACAAAAGAGAAATTGCCAACCATGGACCATATTGAAAAATAGCAATACACAAAACAAAATAAAGAGGAGGGGTGCATCGGCCAAATGTCGGCCGACAAAGATTTAACCGCCGCCGCCACCACCATTGCCAAGTCGGCATGGCGGTGGTGCCACCGCGCCGCCGCATTTTGTTAAAAAAATTGTTTTTCTTTTTGTGCATTGATCATGAATCAAAATCATACATGATTTTTATCTATTGGATCTAATTTACTACGCGAATAAAAGAGGCTTATTGCTTAAGCTCGAAGACCGCTCTGATACCACTGTTAGGAAATCAATCGAGTAGCGCAGCGGAATTTCAAAAATTGATTTCTCAATCCTGGATCGACTTCGTTTAAACAATAAACATATAAGAGAGGGGACGGTAATACTACATTGGTTGATCTAAAAGATCGACGTTTTGACCATCCAGTAGGAGTAGATGTGCGCGAGCCGTCCACGTGTCCGGCCTCTACCAGTAATCTACACGAGCACCTCGCCGGAATCCCGCCAAGGATTGCTACTACAAAAACTCGACTGCTAGGTCGACCTTTTCTCTCTCTAAAAAACTCACAAGAAGCTCTCTTTAATTTTTCACAAGAATTCTAAACTCTTGGAATTATGATGTACCAAAAGAGCTAGCCAAGCCTCCCTTAAATAGGGTGTTGGGTGCCCCCTTCAATCATATTCCCAATAGGATTAGCTTCTGTGTAGATTAAGGAGAAAGAAAACCTTTTACTTGTAAAATAAGAAAAATATATTTGATTGATTTATCTCATTTAATTTAATATCTTATTAAATATCTTCAAGATATTGTCAATATCTAATATTGACTATCTTTATCTTATTACCATAAATCAATTTACACATGTGTATATATCACATATATATATTACAAATATAAATCTATACACATATATACATTTATCACAATTGTGCACAACCATATCTTATATGCATGTCACGTATGTGACCACAAATATATATATATACTAATATCAATATTAATATATAGTAATACCATTAATTAAATTGCACAATCCAAGTGTATCACAATACACTAAAACTTGCGCCCCCTTTAGCCTATTATTGGCATCCGGAATATTTTTTAATTAATATAATGCTATAATTAATTAATTTGTAAAATACATGTGTATTAATATACACATATAAATTTCGACTTACACATACATCATATGTATATTTAATTAATCAACATAATTAATGTCTTGTATTATATTTATTCATAATAAATAAATACCACCATATTAATTTACCACTATAACCTTTATAATATGAGATAAATTATTTCCTTATTATGTTATCGACTATAACCACATATTAATCCGACTTGATGTACATATGTGTGTGACCCGATATGCTCCTGAATATGTTGGCCGTAGACATAAGGTGCAATTACGAAAATGCCCTTCACATCTAACGATCACGGATAGCGTCTAGCAACACGTCCATGACCTCCAATCATCGGAAGAGTAAATACGCAATGACTACTACCTTTCATGTTCTCGGTTAGCATGTAAATATAATCATATCGCTGTAATAATATCCATACGGTCGTATCTTAAGTGTCAATACATCAACGACCGTATCTTATAATCTGGACATCCTATTCTCTTGAAGTAACAGATTACTTCCGCTTTGCAATGACTTTCGAGAATAAGACACTTCTTATAAGAAGGCCCTTTCGGATATTTACTTTTATTGATAGGGTACGCGATTTTCGGACGACCAAACATGTATACTCCGCATTCTTCAGTATCACATGCAATCACTACCGCATTATCGCCCCATGGCTAGGGGAAACCTCAATAGTGTCAAAGCATGATAATTCACACCGTGATGCCATGTAGACTCCGGTCCTAAGGATAATTACAAAACCGTCACATAGTGTGACACTTAACAGTGTAAGTGGGTCAGTCTAACGTACGCATTCTCTAATACACGTCCACGTACAGTCCAAGTGTCTCTACACTTCGATAGACAAGATCTATCCCTGCCCTTAAAGACAGAAGACATCTAATACGTGCTAGCATGTTTGTACTATCAATGCCCTGTGTTATCCTAGTGTTATCACACCAAGCTCTCGGAATTTGGGAATGGAAATCCCCGGTTCAGAGGATATGTTTGGTCCATTGGATCTCGGCTCCTAGATTGGTCAATGCCATGTATTCAGATTCAACACTAGACCTTGAAACAACTTTCTGCTTCTTAGAACTCTTCTAAATAGAGACAGTAGCAAGCCACAATTATTCTGACATATAAATCAACACCCCATTTTGCATCAGAGAAGCCTTCTAGATATAGGCAGACTGAGGGTTAGGATTGAGATAGTGGACTTGCAATACGATTAGTGAATGAAGCACTCAGATAGATGTGAAAGTGGATGATGTGGCTAGTTAAGTCAATATTTGGATAAGAAACAAGATGAATAGAAGATAGGAATGTGTGCACATGGCATGGATCACCTTGAGGACTACTTTTATCAGCTCTAGATTCCACCTGAGAGGACATAAATGGTAAGGCAATGGATGAGGGGGACACATACTCGAGTTGAACGACCCTACGTGGATCTTGGATAAACTCTTCTTTGAATGGAAATGTTGTTTCATGAAAAGCTACATCTTTGGACACATATTAAGGATACTAAGACAAAGAAGATTAAAAGAAAATTCGAGCACAAACAAAACATAGAGCAATGTGAGTGATATACCTTAACCCCACCCACCTTATCACCTCACCACCTCACCACCTCACTACCTCACTCTTAAACCTTACGCCATCCAGGGACGGATCTAGAAATTTGTTCCAGTGGTGTCATCGGAGTCTGAAACTACATTTTTTTTCATTGAGTAGAGTATTCGGAACCTAAAACTGAATTTTTTAATAGCAAAATTACATCATATTAAAACTAAAAAAAATTCTCAGATCTCATTAATGGTTTCATGTGATCCCACCGTAGACAACATTGATCCGCCGGTGATGCCACCTATTATGCAATTTTTTTTATTTCAATCTTTCATGTGGCGAATACACTAATGAAAGATCGACCTACGTATTATTCCATTACATCATAACAAACTAACATATTGGATTTTCCCCGTTTTACATTGTTAAGCCTTGAAGTTGTTGTTGGAAAATGATGGTTAGAATGCATATGTTAAATGATATGTCATATTGGGCCTATTGGGCCTAAGTGGTGAATGGAAAGTGTTAGTAATAAAGGGAAAATTGGAGAAACCAATTTCTCCCACATTGGAAGGAAGGAAGAAAAAGAGCCAACATATATATGATGTTGTATTAGTGTAGTGGTAAGAATTTACCAACTTTATACACCGTTCTCTACGCGGGCGCAGGGGGGTGCAAATCCATCTGGATTTCGGCTTGAACTTGTGTGCGGACACGAATGCAACTCTATTCAAAGGCTCCCAGTGAAGGTTCGGTTTTGCAACCTGAACTTTTATTTTTCGAACTGAATGCTGAAAATTCAGAGTGACCTTCCAACTGACAACACTTATGGCATCTATTTTTCGAACTGAATGCTGAAAATTCAGAGTGACCTTCCAAATGACAACACTTATGGCATCTGCTGATACTGTGCCTGTTCCATTTCCTTGCTGTAATGACATTCATTTCGAAATAATGATCTTGCCGAGGCTGTTCATGTTTCGTATTCCATCGATTCAGACTCTCCTCTGCAATAAAGCCTATATAAACAGACTCTTTTTGTTCAGTTCTTAATACGAAAGAACACACTGATCGGGGTCAATCAGGTTATAATATACTTGACCACCATAAACCAATACTAGCAAGAGGACTAGGCCCATCGTAGTATAGCTATAGTGAATCAAGGTCGATCCCACAGGGAACCAATTGTGGATCATCCTATATACAAACAATTAATTAAACATGTCAAGGACATAGAGGCGGTCTATGACCAACATAAGACAAGAAAAGATAAATTGACACGACACGACACAACGTAATTAACCTCCCCAATTATTGTCTTTATCGTTTGGACCTAGATAATTTATATAATAAACTGAACTTATTAACTGCCAATCCGTTTGTATCTATCTTAGATTGGCTACGGGAGTCATCCTCTTAAACTTGACTTAGCACCGGTTAGGTTACTAGATCACTGTGCTACATTACGTGACTTCACCTTTTGGGTATCCATCTCATATAACTTGCACGCTTACGACACTAAGGATGCCGATATTAATCGTACACCTCGTCTAGGCAACATTCCTATGGTTAGGCGTACTTCCTAAACGATCGCATCGAGTCTACATCTATTAACAATTACCTGCACGGTTTCATGTTAATCTACGATTTACGTATAACTAGGTGAGCTCAATTCCCAAATACAAAACCTACCTAGATCTCGCTGAAAGTCCCGGAAGATCATTCGTGAGCCAACCTAGGAGCCCTATATTGGTATTTCCTAATCATACGCTAATTAAAACAGACGAGCAACGTAGCCGTAGCCATACCTACTGAGATGATAAATTCTATTAAGTTAACCTAACCATAAAGACGTGGCTATCTAACGGATGAACAGGGCTCGGTCGACCGAATAGGTGGGCTCGGTCGACCGAGTGAACTCATTCGGTCACCCGAATCAATTTCGTCCCCAGATTACATCCCTGAACATATCTCTCAGCGTTTCATCATACAGAACAGATTAAACAGTAATTCGCACAGTATTCATATAAACTAACATAGATACGCATTAATTAAACAATGCAGATTCATGGATAAATACTAAGTGTATGACGTAGGTTATGGGATCCTCATAGACAAAGTATCGCCACCTCCCTAACGTCATAGCCTAGATCTACATCATCTAGCTATGAATTAACTAACTCAAACAATAAAGCATAATTGGGAGGGATTAATTACTTAAAAGAAAAGAAACAGAAAATAAAGGCTTACATAATTTGCAGCCCTTAAACTCTGGAAACCTTCAAATTATTCTACATTATATCAAGATATGAATAGAGTGATTTTATTGAATGATATTCTAAGGTATATGTTGGTGTGTGTTTGGTGTGTGTTTGGTGTGTGTTTTTACAATTTAGTCATTGCTTATATATAGAGGTTTTGCCGACTTAGGGTGGTTCTAGAAGATAAGCACGATATAAGCCGGAAACCGCCCGAAAGCCGACACTCGGTCAACCGAGAGCCGACACTCGGTCGACCAAGCTATAGGCTCGGTCGACCGAACCTAACATTTGCACACGTTAATCGTTTTCGCCTATCTTGCTCCCACTCCACGCTTGCGTGTTGATCTCGATTTCTCTAATTTATCTCTTGATTAATGCTCCGATTTTCTTCCTTATTATCTTGAGATCCATTGATTGAATGACATTTATCCTCTCGATTTGTCGTGATCTACAAAATCGGCATTTATCGCACAATAAATCGGATTTTAATAATGAAAACGGCTAAATACCAAATATCATATTAATAATCACTTAACATTAAATAATAAATATAAACATGTGATTTAATATGAAATATATATTATTAATCTCGATTTTAGGTCAATGTTGATGACTTTTACGGGTATAATTTGACCGTCATCAACTACCCCACTTAGACTTTGATCGTCCCGAACAAAGCATCAATAAGTCATTTCCCAAGACAACATTTCCCATGGTCGTCATACTTACGCAAGAAGCTCAAGTCAACTCATACTAGTCATGCTTATAAGATATCCATTATTCACTACTGACTATGAATCAAGTGATGTGTGCATGTGCATTTGGTTTTATATATTCGTGGCAAGATCGAGTTTCGCTAACTTCGCAATCTCAACCTACCAACCTCGAGATTCATACTCCTCAAGCCTTTAAATTTTTGAAGCACTAGAGCAATAAGCAAGAGCGTATCTATAGGGTTTTGGACTTGGAGACCGAGTACTACTCAAAGCCTCTTAAAGAGTTGAATATTCTTTTCATATCTTCATATTTTTCAAATACTATCAATCTCAAGGAAGAAAACTTTTTAGAGTATCCCCTATCTTAGATCATGTATAGCATCGAATATTACCACAAGCGGGGGCTACTTTGGTAATGTTACTACAAGCCCAGTGTCTAACATTTTGCTAAAACACAGGTACGTCTCAAGCTTATTACTCCGCTTTAATGGCTAAAATATAAGAATGCATCAGCAGATAGATATTGACACTAAGTTTACATAACCAATCATCTATGCAATGTACACATAATTTCTTGATTATTATGATTTATGCGGTATACTCGATTCACATTGAGTAATCGAATAATAAATAACTACTTGCAAAAGCGGGCATGAATATCCTTAAATTTACTTAACATAAGTATAAAATGATCACGTTCTCATGAAACTTGGTTCCTTTCCTATCAATTCTTAGCTAGGAACTCACAATTCTAAGGGTACGAGATAAATATGGTATTTATTCAATTTTTTCAATCATGTGCCGTTTCATTCAATTTTCACTTATAACATAACATGGCTAAGTCTCCTACCCCCACTTAAACATGGCATTGTCCTCAATGACAAAAATAAATGAGAAGTTAAGAAGAAGACTTAGCTCTGAAACGGCTCTCAAGTAAAGCGCGAACATCGGAGTAAATTTCAAAGACGTTGTGGAGAAGCAAGTGAAAACTGTATAAGCGAGACAAACTCCACGAAACCGTAAAATATCATGCCTTTGGAAGTTATAAAATAATGTGGCAGTAATGAGGTATAAATACCTAAAAACAGTTTAAGCCACTTTATTTTATACAACCAATGACAAGAAAAATACTAAATAGAAAGAAAAATAAACAAGCAACGAAAGATGGTGGTCTTCATCTACAACCTCCACCGCTTAAATATTCTTAAAACCGGGTGGAGAAGACAAAGATCAAAAAGCATTACCCCATGTGGGAAAACACGAGGGTCACTGGCTCACTATGTATTCAGTCCAGTATAAAAGAGAAACTTGGTAAGGTATAACAGATTGAATGCGACCTATTGGCTAAAGATAAAATCAAATACTTAACGCAGAAACTTCTCGCTTGTATTGGATATCAAAAACTTAGGGAGATGTAGCTACTCCTCGAAATTACTAATAACTCAATGTATCACGTAAAAGTCATAACCGTCATCAACAAGGTCGGATCAGTATGATAAGGTAGAACAAAACTTATCATCTAGAAATGCCGGAATAGGCGTAAAAAGTGTGCAATTTAAAACTTCCGGTAGAAAGATAAGTTGTACTTTGATCGAACCAAAAACCTTTAAAATCTAGCTAGGTTCAGAGCTACACTTCCCCCAACTAGGATCATGAAAATCAAAATGATAAAAGATAATCATTAAAGCTTAGAAATATTTCAAATTCCGCAACACAAAGGTATTTTGTAAACAAAATGGAGGTTGAGAGTATGATGGGTTTAGAAAAAGATACACATAAGGTTGGGAAGAAAAGATAAAGGGTGGGTAAGAAATTGTGTTTATGGGTGGGTTGAAAATGGTTAAGGCATTGAGATTGGGTGGGAGAGTGAAACAGATGGAAAGAAACGGATGGAAAGAAAGAGAGACGATGAAAGAATGGTTAGAAATGTGAACTTCCGGGGCAGATTGGTGAGAGGATCGAAAAGTTTGAAGGTGAAAAAGTGTAAAGGGAAAGATAAGGATAGTTGCAGAATGAATTGCACATCACTTTGGATTTTCACTTGGATCACCATTCTAAAAGGTTTTGGATGTTGACCAAAATTGTTCTTGTTCACACCAATCATTCTCTGTTACATTTTCAATAATTCTCAAGCTCTCTTAATGCTTCCATCTAAAGGTTGATTGCTAAATTTCCTTTTGTTTAGCAATTTTTCGACTCTCCTACGGAACTCTATTTCACGTGACCTATATTGAGTAAAAAAGTTTTGCACATCCTTAGCCCAATGGCCATCAGAACACGGCAAAATAAAAAACCTCAACATATGTCACGTTACTCTTATTTGACTCAAAGAAAACAAAACCTAAAATCCTAAAAAGAAATCCTAAGGGTTTCAAAGAAGTAGTTCTGAGTTTAAAGTCCTCAGCTCGACTTTCCAAAAAGTATCCTTTTCAGTTATCATTCTTGCATCGCCAGACTTTGACCCTTTGCGCACTATTAGAGGTGGCTTTTTGCTTTTGCGGATTAATACCCTTCCCTTGGTTGTGAGACCTAGGAAACGACATTTATCCATACCATTTATACAAAGCTCTTGCCTCGGCTCTCGTTTTAGGAATTAGTGAATTCTAAGAAACTCGGTTAAAATTACGGTTACTAATTACGGTTTTGGCCTTGACAATAAGAAACAATGAATCAAAGTACTCCGAATAAAGTCGGTTATGTAGGCAAGCCTACGCCGTCTTATTCGTTGGAACATATGTGACAGTTCAGGCCAATCCGTCAAGATTAAGCCCCGTTTAGCCTGAAGGCTTATCGGCTATGCTAAGTCTTGTTGAACTGCTGTAACGTACATCACACGTGGAGGGGAGTTGATTGAGCCGAAGCTCGTTTGAACTCGCCCAGCCATGGTTAAACCATTTCCGAACCTATGTACAAAGATTCTTCGATTTCTAAATTGTCACCCAAAGCGTAATCTCGTTTTTGTTTAAGGTGGGTTCACCGAGAAGCCATCACCATAAACATCAACGAAAGCCGAAGATTGCGTTCTTTCAAAACTCAATGTCTTCTTTAGATTGTGAATGCTTAAACTACACAATTTGTTGCTCCCATGGCCAGTAGAAGCAATTTCATGCATAGGACCATGAGATTTTAACAGAACTACGAGGAACTCTTTATTCACTGCTTCCTTCAACTACTACATGTTTCCCTACACCCTCTAGATGAGATAGATTTGGGGGCAGAACCTTCCACACTAATAAAATTATTCTTACAAACCAACTCCGGGCTAAGATTCTTACTAAGATTCATGTATAGGCTAACTTATGCTAAAAAAAAAACCAAAAGGTAATAAAACATAAGCAAAAAAAAGGTAGTACCTTGCCTTCAACATTGTACCACGAAGAATTTAAGCCTTAAAATTTTTTCGGAGCCATCTTGGTGCTTTAAAGGTATTGCTTCCATCGCTTTTCCCATCTTAGATTCGTAGCTCCACATGTTTGCTGGGTTATTTTCTCAGCGCCCGCGAAAAATTACTGACTCAGATTATTGCTTCCCTGGTTTCTGCAAACAAAAGAAAAACAAAACAGACCGTAGACTGATTTTAACATGGTTTCCCATGCTGCTATCAGACCTACGGATTAAACATACGCGGATAAACAGACACGCGAAATTCCAGACTCGAAAAACACAAATCAGAAACCGTGTAAACAGAACAGGACAAAACAAAAATATTATAAGTGCTCGGTCGACCGAATGAGGTCTCTCGGTCGACCGAATAAATTTTTTTTTTTTTTTATTTTTTTTTTATTTTTTTTTTAACCTAGAATTTTCGAGACAGAAGCGATACAACCGAGAGGACTCAAAGCGTAAAAGCAGACTCTAAAATCGAAAACTCGACATGAATAAAAATTATTTATATATAAAATTGACCGTTGGTTCCCCGGCAACGGCGCCAAAAACTTGATCGGGATCAATCAGGTTATAATATACTTGACCACCATAAACCAATACTAGCAAGAGGACTAGGCCCATCGTAGTATAGCTATAGTGAATCAAGGTCGATCCCACAGGGAACCAATTGTGGATCATCCTATATACAAACAATTAATTAAACATGTCAAGGACATAGAGGCGGTCTATGACCAACATAAGACAAGAAAAGATAAATTGACACGACACGACACAACGTAATTAACCTCCCCAATTATTGTCTTTATCGTTTGGACCTAGATAATTTATATAATAAACCGAACTTATTAACCGCGCCAATCCGTTTGTATCTATCTTAGATTGGCTACGGGAGTCATCCTCTTAAACTTGACTTAGCACCGTTAGGTTACTAGATCAACGTGCTACATTACGTGACTTCACCTTTTGGGTATCCATCTTATATAACTTGCACGCTTACGACACTAAGGATGCCGATATTAATCGTGACGCCTCGTCTAGGCAACATTCCTATGGTTAGGCGTACTTCTAAACGATCGCATCGGTCTACGTCCTATTAACAATTACCGCACGCGGTTTCATGTTAATCTACGATTTACGATATAACTAGGTGAGCTCAATTCCCAAATACAAAACCTACCTAGATCTCATTGAAAGTCCCGAAGATCATTCGTGAGCCAACCTAGGAGCCCTATATTGGTATTTCCTAATCATACGCTAATTAAAACAGACGAGCAACGCGTGGCGTAGCCATACCTACCGAGATGATAAATTCTATTAAGTTAACCTAACCATAAAGACGTGGCTATCTAACGGATGAACAGGGCTCGGTCGACCGAATAGGTGGGCTCGGTCGACCGAGTGAACTCATTCGGTCACCCGAATCAATTTCGTCCCCAGATTACATCCCTGAACATATCTCTCAGCGTTTCATCATCATACGAGCAGTTAAGCAAGAATTCGCACAATATTCATATAAACTAACATAGATACGCATTAATTAAACAATGCAGATTCATGGATAAATACTAAGTGTATGACGTAGGTTATGGGATCCTCATAGACAATGTATCGCCACCTCCCTAACGTCATAGCCTAGATCTACATCATCTAGCTATGAATTAACTAACTCAAACAATAAAGCATAATTGGGAGGGATTAATTACTTAAAAGAAAAGAAACAGAAAATAAAGGCTTACATAATTTGCAGCCCTTAAACTCTGGAAACCTTCAAATTATTCTACATTGTATCAAGATATGATAGAGTGATTTTATTGAATGATATTCTAAGGTATATGTTGGTGTGTGTTTGGTGTGTGTTTGGTGTGTGTTTTTTACAATTTCGTAGCTGCTTGCTTATATAGAGGTTTTTGCCGACTTAGGGTGGTTCTAGAAAATAAGCACGATATAAGCCGGAAACCGCCCCGAAGCTGACACTCGGTCAACCGAGAGCTGACACTCGGTCGACCGAAGCTATAGGCTCGGTCGACCGAACCTAACATTTGCACACGTTAATCGTTTTCTCTCTATCTATCTTGCTCCCACTCCACGCTTGCGTGTTGATCTCGATTTCTCTAATTTATCTCTTGATTAATGCTCCGATTTTCTTCCTTATTATCTTGAGATCCATTGATTGAATGACATTTATCCTCTCGATTTGTCGTGATCTACAAAATCAGCATTTATCGCACAATAAATCGGATTTTAATAATGAAAACGGCTAAATACCAAATATCATATTAATAATCACTTAACATTAAATAATAAATATAAACATGTGATTTAATATGAAATATATATTATTAATCTCGATTTTAGGTCAATGTTGATGACTTTTACGGGTATAATTTGACCGTCATCACACACCAGCAATCTGCTTCTTCTTACTTCTTTTCTACATGAAAACTGAGAGTTCAAACTACAAGGTTCTTAAGACTGAATGCTGAAAATTCAGAGTGACCTTCCAACTGACAACACTTATGGCATCTATTTTTCGAACTGAATGCTGAAAATTCAGAGTGACCTTCCAACTGACAACACTTATGGCATCTGCGACATCATGCTGTTCCATTTCCTTTTCTTTGTAATGACATTCATTTCGAAATAATGATCCTGAGGCTGTTCATGTTTCGTATTCCATCAGTTCCCAGCTCTCCTCTACACAATAAAGCCTATATAAACAGACTCTTTTTGTTCAGTTCTTAATACGAAAGAACACACCAGCAATCTGCTTCTTCTTACTTCTTTTCTACATGAAAACTGAGAGTTCAAACTACAAGGTTCTTAAGCAATTGAAGGCGTTGTGCTTCCTGTCATTGCTATCCGTTCTATCCTGGGAGATTAACGTCCTACTGAAGCTCACGGCATGAGGGGACGAATTAGTCTTAAGGAAACTGTGTGCAACACAGGGCTCGGATCATATATCATTTTCCGTTTTCTTTGCAATTGTAATTCGAATTTGTTGTTATTCGTTTTAGTTGTAATTCTTCTTTCGTTTATGAACAAGATTGTCCAACAATCTTAAGACTAAATCTTGATATTTCTTGTTCATTAACGAGAGGAAATTAAGAACGAACAGTTTGTATAACTGTGTTGGATCGAACAAGTTCTTCTTGTGAATAGTTTGAGATTCATCAAACTGAATTCCTACATTCTGTGTTTGAAACGAGTTTGAAAAGATTCAGTTTTATGTAATTGAAGAAAGCGAATCGAGGTGTGTAAAAACGAGCTGTTTGGTTGAATCAAGCTGCGTTTTAAAACGAGCTGATTTGACTATAAAGAGTCGTTTTAACGGGTCGTTTCAGCTTCTTAAACGAAATTGAATTCAAACAAGCCGATTTTAATCAAGTTTGAATTTTGAACGAATTGTTTTAAACGAATCGCTTAAAAATAAGTCGTTTTATTATTAAATGAGTTGTTTTATTGAAAAACGAGTTGTTTCGATGAACGAGTTGCTTTAACTAAAACGAGCTGTTTCATTAAAATCACGCTGTTTTGTGTTTAAAACGATAGTGGTTCAATAAAACGAGTTCTAAACGAATCTTTTGTTGAATTGAGTATAGTTCAATTAAAGATTGTTCTATAAATTGTTGATAAGAAATTTAATCTTTTGTGTTAAATTTGAAATGGCTACTGTACGGAATCAAAGAAATGTGTAGCTCGACGGTTGTTGGAATACAAGATGGTGGATTCAAGACCACTCATCGAACGGTCGAAGAATTAGGGATGATTCTTGGGACGTTCAAGTTGAAAATATACTGACTTAGTAAGGCTTTTATAATTGCATGTTTTGTTGAAAAGCTACCAAAGAATAATATTGTTGAAAGAAATATTATTCAAGGCATGGAAGATAGTGATCTTTGTGCCGTTGTGTCGGAAGTGAACATGATGGATTCAAATCCTAGAGAATGGTGGGTAGACACAGGAGCTACAAGGCACATATGCTCGACAGGAATTGTTTACTAAGTTCGAGTCAGTTCAAGGTAATGAGACTTTGTTCATGGGAAACTTGGCTACTTCTGCTATAGCCGGAAAAGGAGAAGTGATTCGAAGATGACTTCTGGCAAGCATCTAACTCTGAAGAATGTCTCAGTATGTCCCGGATATGCGCAAGAATCTGTGTGTGCGGAGTGCTATTGAATAAGAATGGCTTCCGTCTTGTTTTAGAGTCCGACAAGTTTATTTTAACTAAGAGTGGTATGTATGTCGGTAAGGGGTATGCATCTAATGGCATGGTCAAGCTGAATGTAATGGCTGTTAGGCCAAACAATATCAATAATAATATTGCTGGTTCTGCTTACTTGGTTGAGTCACCTTCCTTATGGCATGGTAGACTAGGACATGTTAATTACGATTCCCTACGTAGATTAATAATTCTAAAATATATCCCTAAATTCGAAATTGATAAAGAACATAAGTGTGAAACTTGTGTTGAAGCGAAATTAACAAGAGCGTCCTTTCAAAATGTTGAAAGAAATACGCAACCACTCGAACTAATACATAGCGACGTGTAAATAATTATTTTATTACCTTTATCGATGACTGCACTAAATATTGCTATGTATACTTGTTAAAAGAAAAATATGAAGCGATAGATAAATTTATTCTATTCGTAAAAGAAGTTGAGAATCAACATGGAAAAAAGATCAAAATACTCCGAAGCGATAGAGGTGGTGAATATTTGGCACCACTAAGTGATTTTTGTGCCGAACATGGGATTATTCATGAAATAACCGCGCCATGGTCACCACAATCGAACGGAGTTGCTGAAAGGAAAAATCGAACATTGAAAGAAATGATGAATTCAATGTTGTTGAGTTTAGGAGTATCACAAAACTTGTGGGGGGAAGCTATCCTTTCTAGCAATTATCTTTTAAATAAGATACCCCGAAAGAAACAAGAGAAAACTCCTTATGAACTGTGGAAAGGTAAACCACCTTCTTACAAATACTTGAAAGTGTGGGGGTGCCTTGCAAAGGTGCTCGCATACTACACCCAAAGTAGTAAAGATAGGATCAAAAGCGTTGATTGTATATTCATTGGATATGCACACAACAAAGTGAGTGCTTATCAATTTCTTGTGTATAAGTCAGATAATCCTGAAATACATAAAAATATGATAATGGAATCGAGAAATGCATCATTCTTTGTGAATGTATTTCCGGCTAAAACAAATGAACCTAGTTCATTAAAGCGTGTTCATGTTCAGGATCACCCTTCTGAACAAGTAAATGAAGAAGAGCCAACTGAGGTTGAGTCAAGAAGAAGCAAGAGGTCGAGGACTGAAAAATCTTTTGGTGAAGATTTTATCACTTATATGATAGAGACAGATCCTCAAAGCTTTAAAGAAGCGACAACTTCTTACGAAGGTCCAATGTGGAAAGAAGCAATAAATAGTGAAATAGACTCATATTGCGAGAATCATACTTGGGAGTTAGTTGATCTACCTCCAGGATGTAAGCCACTAGGATCAAAATGGATCTTTAAGAGGAAAATGAAACTGATGGATCTATTGATAAATATAAGGCCGGACTAGTAATAAAAGGTTATAGTCAAAAAGAAGGTCTTGATTATTTTGACACATATTCTCCAATGGATGAGAATAACTTCCATTAGGATGGTACTTGCTATAGCCGCTTATGTAATTTAGAAGTACATCAAATGGATGTGAAAACCGCTTTCTTAAATGGAGATTTAGAAGAAGAAATCTACATGGAACAACTTTGAGGGTTTTTCTAGTCGAGACAAGATAAGAAAGTGTGTAAATTGGTTAAGTCATTATATGGCCTAAAACAAGCACCAAAACAATGGCATCAAAAGTTTGATCATGTTATGCTTGAAAAAGGGTTCAAAACCAATGAATGTGATAAATGTATTTACATGAAAGAAACAAAAGATGGCTATGTCATCTTATGTCTTTATGTGGATGACATGCTGATATTGGTAGTAATGATAAGATGATCAAATCTACCAAAGATATGTTAAACGCCAGATTTGAAATGAAAGATATGGGTTTAGCAGAGATAATATTGGGAATTAGAATTACAAGAAATTCTAATGGTCTCATTTTGAGTCAATCTAATTATATTGATAAAATCCTGGAAAATTCAATAAAGATGACTCAAATGAAGCTAGAACTCCACTAGATCAAAGTCAGCCTTTGTTCAAAAATAAAGGTGAGGGTGTATCTCAATTAGAGTACGCAAGGATCATTGGAAGTTTAATGTACTTAATGAGTTGTACTAGACCGGATATCGCTTACGCTGTTGGCAAGCTAAGTAGATATACAAGTAATCCGAGTCATGAACATTGGAAAGCTATAGTGAGGTTACTAAGATACTTAAGATATACTTGTAAGTATGGCCTTCACTATACAAGAGAACCAATTATTATAGAAGGATATACTGATGCAAATTGGATTTCAGATTCAAAGGATTCAAAATCCACAAGTGGCTTTGTATTCACGTTAGGCGGTGGAGCCGTGTCTTGGAAATCTTCCAAACAAACCGTGATAACCGGATCCACAATGGAATCGAGTTTGTGGCATTGGATAAATGCGGGAAGAAGCGAGAATGGTTGCATCAATTCCTGAGGATATTCCTCAATGGCGAAGCCGATGCCAGGAATATGTATTCATCGTGACGATGTCCAATCGATTGGAAGAGCACGAGAACATAATGTATAATGGTAAGTCTAGGCACATACGCCGAAGACATAACTCCATTAGACAACTACTCTCAAGCGGTACGATTACCTTAGACTATGTTAAGTCACGGGATAATCTTGGGATCCGCTAACCAAAGGGTTAAATAGAGAGGTAGTTGCTAAATCATCAAGAGGAATGGGACTAAAGCCCATGGAATAAAACTTTTTTATGAAGGAAAACCCAACCTTGTAGATTGGAGATCCCAAGATCTTGGTTCAATGGGAAAACCTAATTGCCGAAGTAAAGTCACCGTGGGGTAACCTCAAGCTCATTCCTAAGATGAAGAAACAGTGAGATTGAGCGAGGATAAGCTCACGTAAGATCTTTTAATGATTTGTGTAAGAAGAATATTTTGAGAAAATTTTGAATTACGTAATCACCTATGTAAGAGAGAAGAGGGCCGCTTCAAAAGGAATTGTGAGGCGCAATTCTTAGAAACTCTTCTTTGACCAGCAGATGTCCACGGCCAAAATGGACATAACCGCAAGAACCTATGTTGATAGGTAGATGCGAGTGTGGTTGATATGTCATCATTTACATCAACGGCGAGAATAGTTCAAGGACATCGCGTCTACTAGTCACCAATAAAGTAAACATATTTAATCAAGGGAAGGTTCAAAGGGTCACACCTACCTATCCTATGCATTGATCTACCGCCGAACTCTCAATTTCATTCTTAGAGCCTTTGCTTGGGGTTTAAACACTATTCCATTCATGTGGGATTGTTGGAAAATGATGGTTAGAATGGATATGTTAAATGATATGTCATATTGGGCCTATTGGGCCTAAGTGGTGAATGGAATGTGTTAGTAATAAAGGGAAAATTGGAGAAACCAATTTCTCCCACATTGGAAGGAAGGAAAAGAGCCAACATATATATGATGTTGTATTAGTGTAGTGGTAAGAATTTACCAACTTTATACACCGTTCTCTACGCGGGCGCAGGGGGGTGCAAATCCATCCGGATTTCGGCTTGAACTTGTGTGCGGACACGAATGCAACTCGATTCAAAGGCTCCCAGTGAAGGTTCGGTTTTGCAACCTGAACTTTTATTTTTCGAATCGAATCTGAAAATTCGAGAGTGACCTTCCAATCGACAACACTTATGGCATCTCGGCCGACATCGTGCCTGCTCCACTTCCTTGTCAGAATGACATTCATTTCAAATAATGATCTTGAGGCTTTTCATGTTTAAGTATTCCATCGCCTCCTCTCTCTCTACGAATAAAGCCTATATAAACAGACTCTTTTTGTTCGGTTCTTAATACGAAAGAACACACCAGCAATCTGCTTCTTCTTACTTCTTTTCTACATGAAAACTGAGAGTTCAAACTACAAGGTTCTTAAGCAATTGAAGGCGTTGTGCTTCCTGTCATTGCTATCCGTTCTATCTCAGAGATTATCGTCCCATCAAAGCTCACGGCACACGAAGGTGAGGGGACGAATTAGTCTTAAGGAAATTGTGTGCAACACAGGGCTCGGATCATATATCATTTTCCGTTTTCTTTGCAATTGTAATTCGAATTTGTTGTTATTCGTTTTAGTTGTAATTCTTCTTTCGTTTATGAACAAGATTGTCCAACAGTTGTTATTTGCAACTTTAGTTGATCATCAACTAAAAATTCCCAAACATAATTATACTACTAAGAGATAGTCTTATTAGCATGTAATTCCTGAGGTATATTGACTCACTTTGTCCATCATATATCCCATGCATCAAAAATCACAAACAGACAATATTGAAAAACACAACAAAAACAGTACTGGACACAAAGGCACATATTTAGGCACCCAACCCTAGCTATATGCCGAATGGATCGGCCCTGCAAAAATAAACATGGGATGTCTTGCAATTGATCCCATGACCTTTCATCAAATCAAATGATCTTAATTAAGAAACTTTACAAGCATGAATATATGAAGATCAAGAAAGGAGAATTAATTTTCTTTTTGATTTTACTACTTATTGGGTTGCAGTGCAGGTAGATGAAAGGGAACATATATAGATGGTCTACTAGAAATCCCAATCCCCTTGACTAACAAAATAAATTTCCCAAATCCCTCTAAAAATTACTAAAAATCCTCTATAAAGAAACTTTTTTTGGTTAATTTGCAAAAGCTTCAAACTGATCTTCAGGAGCCAGCGGCCTTCTCTTCTTGTTGCAAATCTTCAAAATCACCTCTGAAACAAGCTCTTTTCTTGATGGGCAATAACTTGTCAGAATCTTCTTCGCCCATCTTTCTTTTCTTGCTGGCAGCAACCTGATCAGAATCAGGTGGATAATCCAGCGAAACACCAAACAGCTTAAAGCAACGTCGTCTTGAATCAGCAGTACTTTCTTGATCAATATTCACTTGCGTATCTTCTTGGGTAATGACACTATGAATAGTGGATTCCGAACTCGAATTCCTAGAATCAGTACTGGAATCACCTTTATTGGGCTTTTTTGGTGAAGGATTCGGCATGGATAATAATGGGTTTAAGGAACCAACAGACAGAGCGGTAGTGGTGGTTACCGGGGATGTTGATATTTCTTCAATGGGGGAAAGTAGATGAAGCAACGGCGGCTGAGAGGGCTGCTTGGTAAAAAAGGAGGCGGTGCCACCCAGTTCTACCACCTTGAAACATAGAAGAGGCGGTGGTCGGCAAAATTGAAGAGTTGACTCCATATGAGTAGATTTTGAGAGAGGGCAAATAATAAGAGAACTAAAAGAGGAGTAACTATGATGATTATGAGCTTGAGATGAAAGGAGTATATATATATATATACACTAGTAAAATGCACGTGCATCTGCACGTGTTTTAATGAAATAATTTTTTTGAAAATGATATTAATTAATATAAAATTTATTAAATATTTATTCCTCGTAAAATATAAATATTCTATTATGAATAATTATACAAAATGATCTTATGTTTTTTTGTTAGCATTTCGAATTTATAAATTCATGTACTTGATACATTTATCACACTTTTAAAGATAATAAGCGTTCTATATTTATAAATTTATGTATTTAATATATATTGGAAATATGTTCTTCATAATTATCTAGTAAAACCTGTGGATATTTACAAAAACGATTTAAACAACTTTTGAGATGTTATTACTCTAAACAACTCATTTTGATAAGTACATGCAAAAATTATAGCATGTGGGTTTCATGCATGTGCATATAATTTTATAGGTTTACTATATCTTAGCTATGAATATACTTTAGTAATCGTAAAGTAACACTTAATAAACAAAGTAACATTTGAGGTAATGATCAGTATATTTTAAACATTTAATGTATGAATATAAGATTCAATTTTATTTAGTATGATTGGAAGATTGATAAACCATAAAATTTTATTGTGGGTTGTAAATGATTATAGATAAATTTTAGTCATTAGAAACATCATTCACTTATTTTATAACTTATAGTTTCATCATTCATATTTAACTGATGAAGTTGCCAAATTCATGCAAACCTATCCAACATAACTCCCCACATAATAAATGCGTCCCTATTTAACAAGTGGATTATGCATCTTGTAATACTCTTTCCTCAATTTTACCCATCATACTATCTTTGGATTAGACATGATCAACTCATCTTAAATTCCATTTTTCTTCTCTTTCTCAAAATACCATCTTGTAAATCACTCAGGAAAAGACTTCTCGTGAAGCATGGAATACTTTATATGATACATATGCAAAGCCATCCATGTGGCCGAATCAAACAAATTATATAGTACCTCAAATCTATGCAAAAAGGTTCTCAAACAATCTCTAATCATCTTCATGTTGTGAAAACTAAGTCTGATGAATTAGTCGACAGATCAGGATGATCTTGTGAATCTTATATTAGACAATTTGGGAGATGACTATAAAGAGTTGGGTAGAGGTGTTCAAACATGTGACACCCCTATTGATTTTGGAGAGCTCCATGAAACGCTATTTAGTTATGATCATTCTGTCTAAGATATCAACGTTCACTTTTCCTGGTTTTGCTACAACTCATTTGGCCGTATGACATTCATCTCCTAGTGTTGGTTCGTTTCCACGTCTTACTATTCCTGATTCTTTGAAACATGCACAAAATACTTTCTCTCATGCAGTAGGCTCGAATTTTAGCCCTAAAAAATCCTACTCGGTTATTTCCAGTGGGAAAGTGCAAGGGCAATCATAGAAATGGTGCAATTCTTAACAGGTTCAACAGCTTACAATTTTTTATAACTCGGTCCAGACCTACAACATTGCGTCCTCTTCAAACACATTTGGATGCTCTGTCATTTTCTCCATGCCTTCTTGATAGTGGTGCCATGCATCATGTTACCACTGATCTCAGTAATTTGGCACTACGCACGCCTTATTCTGGCAATGAAGACATCATGGTTGGACGTTATGGAAATAATATTTCCATCACACACACATAGGTTCAATTTTTCTCTCTACTTCATTAAAATATATTATATTTCATGATGTATGAAATCTTCCGGGTTACAATTGAGTTGATATTCGGGGTAAATGCACCTCTAGGTGATGATCTAAATAACTTTTCGAGTGGATTTGAGAGTGGGCCTTCTAAACAAACAAAAACATGAAGGGTTGCAGAGCTTGCCTTCAGGGGATACTCTGGCGCTCAAGTCAATATTTGAGTAGAGGAATTTCTATTAAGACGCTAAACAAGAATGTATGTCAAGCGTATTATGTGTGTACCTTGTAATTGAGGACGACGATACGTTATACAACTCTCCCTCGTGGTGGAGTGAATTATGATACATTGAAGTCATGGTCAAGAAAGTGTACCATGTATTGATGTAATGAAGCTCACATTATGGAAGCGATTAGGGCTCATGTTATAACGGAACATAAAATTTCAAAGCCATCACTATAGAACTTACTATTGTGGTGTAATGTCTGCGTGAAGTCGGGAACGCTCAATGAAGAGAATGTAACCGTTGATTGAGGTCGAGGTTGACTATAGTGTATTGAGCATATATAAATTACATAGGTGACCTACACGACATCGGTAATAAGAGACCGTAGATATCTTGCATCTTGCAGATAATAAGGGGCAGAAGGCGACATGTGTCATGTCAAACAGAGGACGGCCTGCATCATGTAGGTTGATGATATAATGTTACCCCGCGTTTTACTAAATATGGAGCTTGTTGGTTGAGGCCCAATATCCAACTGAGCTCATGCCGTCCCATATATATGTTGATATGTCATTTATCACTTTATATGAGGCTTGATGTGTGTCATGTGTACGATGGACGATCTCACCCATTTCAATGCAGCATGTCTCTAAACTTATTTGAAGGATTTTTAGACCAGTACTCATATGATGCAATGATCAGTTAAAAATGGATCGTATGAATGGCCAAACTCGATCCCCCATGTCTAGCTTTTCACAGTGAATAACATATCAAAAAGTTCTTGGCATAATCGTCTATGTCACCCTGCTACTCCCATTCTTCAAGCTATTCTTTGTCAAAAGGATCTAGAAGTTGCCACTTCGATTTCTTCCTCCTATTGTTTTTCTTGTTTAGAGAATAAAAGTCACAAACCTTTTTTTGCTACTTCTACTTTATGTTCTTCCCATACCCTAGAGATTATTTTCACTAACATTTGGACGTCCACAATTGTGTTGTGTCATGGTTTCAAATATATTATATAATTTTGTTTATAATTTTACAAAGGATACATGGTTCAATCCATTTATTCGTAAATATGACGTGGTTGGCGTTTTTATGATTTTTAAGGCTCTTGTTCAAAAATTCTTCGATACTCCTATTAAAATTATACTGATATTGACAGGGAATACATAACCTTAGAAAGTTATGCTGCACAAGAAAGTATAACTAATCAAACCACTTCCATGAGCACAATGTTTTTTTTTTCTGAGAGACGTCATCTTCATCTTATCTTTATTACCACACCTTTTATCTATATTTTTTACTAACATTTAGCTGTGATTGTTATATTTGATGAGAAAATTTATTAGGGATAAACACTTTTGAGTAAATATATAAGGAAGTTACACACCCGCACTTCTATTAATTTTCTATTTCTACAAGTTGGATAATGGTTAATACATTTTTCATCT
Source organism: Gentiana macrophylla (assembly GCA_026214975.1). Taxonomy (NCBI): domain Eukaryota; kingdom Viridiplantae; phylum Streptophyta; class Magnoliopsida; order Gentianales; family Gentianaceae; genus Gentiana; species Gentiana macrophylla. The sequence goes on along the minus strand of CM047810.1, from coordinate 47,682,213 downwards.
CAATCAACACTCTATTTATCCATGTTAGTATTTAATACCTACCAATGATTATTTTGTTAAATGAAATAAATTAATTGGGAGAAAGACTTCTTAGAGAAACACACAAGTGTTGGTTCACACTCAAAGCTTTATATGATTTCCACACTCAACATCATCTCATTCTATGTTTTTAATTTGTAAAATAAATTAGAAAAAACACAATCACTCACAACCAGCATATGATGTTGAGTATAACATTATGTATATCTTTGGGTGTAGACTAATAAGTATTCATTAATAATTTGGATAATGACTAATGCATTAAGTTGAATAATGATCACAACATTTTTCATTTATGAACACCATTTGTATCTTTGTTATTTAATATCTATAAATAATCATTATATTTGATAAAAACAAATTAGTTGGAGAAAAACACATTTTAAGGGAAACAATTACGGAAAACACGTAATCTTTTTTAGTATTTTTCAATTTTGTAAGTTGGATAATGATCAATACATTAAGTTTGATAATAATAGTAATATAATATATATATATATATATATATATATATATATATATATATATATATATATATATATATATATATATATATATATAATATGATATAATAACATTATATAATATAACATAGTAGTATATTAAGGCTATTTTTTGGTGCTGGAGGAGGCGAGACGTTTGAGAATCCAACGACTGATTGTAGAGAGTGATTGCTTGATATGTGTCTCACACCTGCGAAGACCGGTGGAGGATTTTATTGCTCAGGGTTGCTTAGTGTATGACTATTTGGTTCTTTTGTCTAATTTTCCATATGTTTCTTTTACTTTAATTTATTCGGCGTGGAGGAAATATTCCGGCACATCTTTTAGCTAGACATGCTTTGTCCATTTATGCACCGACATCTTAGGGTAGTTCACCTCCTGGTGACGTTTTGGACGGCTGTTTGGCGGATGCTAATTAATAAAATTTCTTGTTTTCCTCCAAAAAATTATATATATAACATAGTATAATCATGATAATGATTATGATTTTATTCTTATTTGATTTAATAATGGTTAATGGTAAAATTAAATGATTGATTTTTTTAAAGAAAAATTTAACTTGTTATGATAATGATTATGTTTTTATCTTAAGCCATTTTTTTTTTAGTGGCTAAAACCATTTTATTAATTACGCCATTTTTTTTAAAGTGGCTAAAACCATTTTATTAATTGCGTTTTTATTAATTGATTGCTTTTTTATTTTAAGTTGGTTTCAATTTTATTATAATTTACAGTAATTCGGTTAATAAATATTTCCTTATTTGCTTCATTTTGGTTTTATTTCCTTACGTGTTTCTTTCGTTCATTATCATTTAATTAATTGATTGATTGATTGAAATTTTTTTTGGAAAATTGTTTATTTGGATTTTTAACATTAAATAGATTTATTAGGAGAGAAACAATTTTTAATGTGGGAAACACACCGACTCTTTTATAATAGTAATGATAATGATATATATATAGATTATCTGGAAGGGGTAGGGGATACCGGGGTAGGGTGTAGGGGTGGTTTCTCTTTATAAATTTAACTAAACTCTCGAAGCATTAATTTTGGAGGGATTGAGTGAGAATGACGCCAACATTCATCAATTAGGGAGAATGATAATTTTTTGAAGTTTTTACATAAAGGACAAAACTATTTTTTTTTAAATTTTTCTGGCGCATTTTTTCCAAAAAAAAAAACTCAACACACTTTCTCTCTCATCCATCTTTTTTAAACACTCGTATCTCTCAATCTAGAACTCTAAATTTGAAAAAAAAAATTCACCAATTAATTTTTTATTTTTTCATGCTCTTTATTTTGAGACCACACTCAACATATTCCGACGTGATTTCGGAATATCTGCTGTCGAAATTCACTATTGTCCGAAATTCACTGTCGATATTCACTGATTTTCGGGATTCACTGGGGAGATTCACTGAATGAATTTTGACAGCGTGATTTCAAAATATCAGTTGTCGAAATTCATTATTGTCCGAAATTCATTGTCGATACTCACTGATTTTCGGGTTTCACTAGGAAGATTCACTGAGTGAATTTTGACAGTGAATCTCACGAGAAACAATGTAATTATATCGAATCAAATCTCAAAACGAAGAGCATAAAAAAAATCAGTATAAAATTTATTGCGTTTGGATCTCTAAATCGAAAGATATGAGCGTTTCAAAATGAGAGATGAAAGAGAAAAAACTAAAAAAAAATACTCCCTGCATCGGTGCCCAGGGAACAGGGAGCGAGAATTGTTTATTTTATATTTTTATTTTTATTTTTGGCTTTATCTTTTAGGCTATAAAAAATGTAGAAATTGTCGTTCTCCCAGTAAAACCTCTATAAATTAATAATGTTGGGACCGGGATATTTTATTAATTTAGCAAGATATTATTATATCGATAAATTAATAATTTATTAATTTAAAGAGGTTTTACGTATAACCTTTAAATCTCCAAGTCCAATGTACTAGTTTCAATGTATATTAGTTAGAGATGAAAAATAAATTACAAAACAAGTTCCAAGACATTCTATGAATGTACATTCACAAATTATTTGAATTTGTCAAGTTCATTGTTTTTAATAAGTAAAAAGTTAGTTCATGGTACCAAAAAGTTGATCCGGTCGATGACGAAATTGAGGATGATTCAATAGCTTTGGAACCGGTCACTCGAAAGAAGCATTGCAAGCGGCTACAACTCTTCACAACTTTTTGTTGCAATACGAGAAGATAATGCCCCAACTCTTAAGTGCAATGAGGAGATTTAAAGATGAACTCAATATAGATTTGAAGTTCAATAAAAAAATAAGTGACTATAGATTCATTTTTTACTAGATAATCTTAGAATTTGAAATCTTTTAGTACATACATAATTATTAATTTATAGTTTCATTGAGACCAATATATATACACCTTTATTTCAAAAAGTTATTATCTTATTATTTTATCGATTGTATCCAATTTTGTAGACTTGGTCCCAAGTTGGGACTGGACAAATTATTAATTTTATCGAGGTTATTAATTTATCGAGTATTAATTTATAGAGGTTTTACTGTAAAAACTAGGGGATGAGAGAGAATGACACAAAAATTTCATCAATCAAGATAAATGACAGTCTTTTTGAAACATTTGCATTAAGGACAAAACTATTTATTTTTCTTGACGCCATTTCCCCAAAAAAAAAAAAAAAATCAAACTCATTTTCTCTCTAATCCATATTTTTTAAACACGTACTAATATCTTTCAATCTATAACCCCAAATTTGAAAATTCTTTTACCAATTTTTTATTTTTTCATTTTCTATATTTTGATACAACATTCAACATATCCCGACGTGATTTCACTAAATCCGCTGTCAAAATTCACTGTCGATATTCACTGATTTTCGATTCACCTTAGATCCACCGAGTGAATTTCGACAGAATCTCACGAAAAACGATGTAATTATATAGAACCAAGTCGTAAAACGAAGAGCATCAAAAAATAAAAAATTCTTTATCGCTTTTTGATCTCTAGATCAAAAGATATGGGCGTTTAAAAATGAAGGAGGAAAGAGAAAAAAAAAAACAAAAAAAATCCCTGGAAGAGGACGCCTGGACGCGTCAGATGTTTTTTATTTTTTTATTTTTTAGTTTTGTTCTTCAGAATATAAAAATTATAAAAATTTTCGTGGTTGTCCTGTTACTCAAAATATTTCAAAAGTTGTCCTTATCCCTAATTTTCCATAAAAACTATGTGGTTGTAATGTTATTTAAAAATATTCTAAATTTTGTCAATATCCTAGCTATTTGTGGTATTTCATTTATTTGTTTTCCTTTTTTCTCAAAAGTTATTAATTAAGGTAATAAAGATGTTTTCGTGTCTGAAACAAATATTTTAAAATTGTATTTAAAATTGCCTTGCGGAAAAGGAAACAGGTTCACATATACTCCCTCCGTTTTTTTCTTTTTATTTTTGGAAAATAAGCATATTATTAACATAGCCAATGTGGCATTCCTTCCTTTCGTTTTTTTTTCTGTCGAAGAAAGAAAATTCACAAAGATTAAAAGAGTGATTAATGTGTCTCAAAAAATAGTTAAATGATTAAGTTCTCCTCCATTTTTTGAATATATATATGAGTAATAGTGAGTCAAGTTGACTTTTGGAGTTTGTAGCATTGGAAATGTATATTTTTTTATTAGAGATTTAAATATTTTGTTGGAAAAAAATAATAATAATAAATGATATATTGAAAATATAAAATTACAGATAAAAAAACAAAGTTAAATTTAAATGTGATAGATTAAAAAACGGAAGAAGTATGTCACAAACAAACAAAAATGACAAATATAGAAAATAAAATATCGGAATACTTGAGATACACAATTTCCATCACATGATGATTATACAGCAGAAGCATTTTAAGTGGTTAACATCCAGCACTCCGTCCGTTTCTTTTTATTTGTCGTACATACAAGAATCACATAGATTAAAACAATAATTAATATGTTTAGAATATAATATTGGAAATATATTTTTTTTATTGAAAATGTAAATACTTTGTTGGTAAATGAGTTTTTAATATTGGAAATGTATTTTTTTTTTGGAGATTTAAATAGTTTATTGGGAAAGGGGGGAAAAAAATGATGCAATGGAAATGTAAAATTACAGATAAATAAAAACAAGACAAATTCTGAAATGTAAAAGATAATAATAACGGAGGGAGTACATGGTTATGCCAATAAGGCATTGGCCGAGCGTATATGATGTGGTTGTTAACCCGGAGGTTTCGGGTTCGTCTCCCAATAGAGACTAGGGGTGGCGAATTTCCCAATAATCCTGACCCATCCCGAATCCCACCCCGATCCTGTCCTGAATAATCCCGATCACGAAAGTTTCCCGATCCCGAAATTTCGGATTTTTCCCGGCCCGAAAAATGTGGGAACGGCATAGGGTATAAAACTCAATCCCGCCGGGTTCCCGATCCCGACCCGAATACATACATACATATATATATATATATATATATATATATATATATATATATATATATATATATATATATATATACTAAAACATAAATATACTACACTCTCTCGGCTTCCGTCGTTTCACACTTTCTCTGCACCTCTCTTCTACTCTCTAACATTTCATAGTGTTCTTCCTCACAAAAGTCACCCGCCTCCACCGGCCGTCGATTATGTCGCCGTTAACTCATTTCTCCGCCCCCACCTTTTGAACTATTGTTTTGATCAAGTAATTGTTTTCATTTTTTTATATTTGTTGGGATAGATTGCCCACACTCTTAATTTATAAGAAATAAAGTAGTGCTTTTACTGGCACCAATTGGTTTTAGTAGAATGGTAAGCGCTTGATCTTAACATGGTATCGGAGCCAGAGGTCATGAGATCGAACCCTGGTTGGAACATTATTTACAAAAAATTGTGCAAGTGTCAAAACAGATTGCTCACAATTGAGGGAGGTGTTGGGAAAATAATTGATCACACTCTTGAATGAAAATTGTGCATCACACTCTTGAATGAAAATTGTGCTAGTGTTGGAGCCAACACTTGAGGGAGGTGTTGGGACAGATTGTCCACACTCTTAATGTATAAAAATAAAGTAGCGCCTTTACTGGCACCAATTGGTTTTATTAGAATGGTAAGCGCTTGATCTTAACAATATTAACATGAACATTTTTTAACATAATATGTTCGGGACATTTATTCCCGACCCGACGGGATTCCGAACATCCGGGTATCCCGATTGTTGGGACCCGACGCTTATCGGGTAGGGGCTCGGGAAGAAAATTTAATCTCGAATCATGTCGGAACGGGTTTTGGGTAGGAGGTTTATGGGTCGGGTTCCGACCCGATGCCACCCTAATAGAGACGGTGCGCGTGCGTCGAAAAAAAGAAAGTAATACACGGTTATTTTTATTTAGAGTAATGATACGATAACAACTAAATAACATAATCAATTGTCACACTTGATGTATGCGATTTATTATTGTTATCAGTTGGTTGTTATTTGGTAGTGTAATTTCTCTTTTTATTTAATGCGATATGGATATGAAAAATCTTTAGGATACTCTAGTGATCAATCCCATCTTTTACGACATATAAGAGTTGAAAGTCTTGCGTTGCGTAATAAAAAATAAAAAAAAACAAATAATGGGTTTCAATTAACATTGACCATTTATTTCTAGGATGAGTGGTTTAAACGGACAGAAAAGAGGAAAAATAGGAATGAGGACAGTGAAAACATAATTAAATTGGGTGATAAGCACAAATCCACTGTTTATAATCTCAAATCCAAACATGCTTCATAAATTTCAAGTTTCTAATGTTTTTACTATCACAGTTTGGAATAAGGATACGCCCTTTTACTCCGAAAAAATTCCACCGTCCTATTTGAATATTAAAATTCCACTGTCCTATTTACATATTTCTATGTTCAAATTGTCCTTTTTAACAATAAACCATTATTTCCCGCACCGCAATAACACATCTATATCTATATATATAAAGAAAAACACTTTTAACTTAATTACCCGCAATTTTGACCCGAATCCATAAAATAACCCACTCTATACCCGCTCAAAAAAAAACACACACACACAAAAAAAGAAACCAGCTGTAAAAACAAAAACAAAAAAAAATTTGCTGCTTCAAAAAAAACACCAAAAAAAAAAAAGGAAACCAGATTACATAATAATATTATAAAACAGATTTTGAAGACAGCCGTTAAAAAAAAAATTACAAAAAAAACGCATGAAAAAAACTATAAAAAAAAAATTGTTCGAATTGTCGGTGTAAAACAAAAGATATGGAAACTAGATATGGTTTACAGAAATCTTTGTTGGTGTAAATATTATCTACAATAATTACATAATAACATAATAATAAAAGAAAGAGAAACAAGCTGTAAAAAAAAAAAATCGCTGCTTTATTAAAAAAAAGCTATAAACACATATACGGTTTGTTTACGAAAATGTTTGTTGGTGTAAATATTATCTACATAATAATATAATAAATAAATAAAAAAGAAACCAGATGTACCAAAAAAAATTATGCTGCTTAATTAAAAAAAAAAACTGTAAACACAGATATGGTTTGTTTACAAAAATGTTTGTTGGTGTAAAATATTATCTACAATAATTACATAATAATATAATAAAACAGATTTTGAACAATAAAAAAATACGAAGTATCATATTTTCTTTAAATACGGAATCAGTGTTTTCATTTTGGATATTATTTTGAAACTACTGAACCAACTACTTATATTCCTCTATTTACAATCACATAATATCATTCATTTGCAGAATTCCAAATCAATTGCAATACAATCTACCTGTACTGTGAAATATTTTTTACGTCTGAATTTTTTTGCACATGTTTTTCTTTTCCAATTATTATTAACCATGAGTTTACATGGTTTTTGTTTGACATTTTATCTTTTTTGAATTGATGTCGCCAGGCTTCATGAGAAGGGTACCATAAAAGTAGTTTTATCACTTATCATCAGATCAAGGATGGTGAGAAGAAGGTATTGAAGGAAAAAAATTATTATTATATATATATATATATATATATATATATATATATATATATATATATATATACATATTTTATTTTTATTAGGACTGTAATAATGGTATTATTGTAATGTCTTTGACTCTTTGTTGCGAGACACGCTACTTACTTACGGAGGAGAATTGTTATTCACGGTAACACGGTGTATTAAAGGTAAATAATATATAGTTTAATGGACACTAATCTTGATAAACTATTGTTTTTTTTTTTATAAAAAAAAACTGCATTATAATATCATAAAAAACAGCTGTAATAACAAACAATCGCTTTTTTTTATTAAAAAAACCCGCATCTTGACAAAAAACATTTAAACCGCATCTTGATAAACTATTGATTTTTAAAAAAAAAAAGCCCATGTGTTTTTCTTTTCCAATTATTATTAACCATGAGTTCACATGATTGATGATTGTTGTTTGACATTTTATCTGTTTTGAATTGATTTCGTCAGGCATCGTGAGAGAGGGTACCATAAACGTAGTTTTTTCATTTATCATCAGTTCAATGAGGTGAGAAGAATGTATTGAAGAAAAAAATTTATTTACACACACACACACACACACACACACACACACACACATATATATATATATATATATATATATATATATATATATATATATAGGACGGAACCAGGAATTTGTGGTCAGTGTCTTAATAGACTATATTCATTATGGTCGAATTGGGTGAATTTGGACTAAGAAAACTAACTATGTTTATTTCAATTATATAAGATTTTTAGTGTCATCGGTAATAAACACCTGGTGGTTGCGCCACCCAAGCCACCTTTCTAGGTCCGTCCATGTATATATATATATATATATATATATATATATATATATATATAAGTTAAAGGTTGTAAATGATGTTTTGATCTAAAATGAGGAAAAAAGACAAGAAAAAAGATAGTGGTCGAGAAGGACGAAAACGCCAGCGTTATTACATGTGTTACTACATGTTGCTACAACCAAATGTAGTAATACATGTAATAATGTGCTGCTTTTTCTTCTCAACCATTATTTTTTTTTGTCATTCTTTTCCCATTTCATATCTTGTCATTCTTCCTACCTCTACCATATATATATTGGTGATTAGGACTATAATAAGGGTATTGTTTTAATGTCTTTATTGCAGGCAGTGGCGGATGTAAGAAGTGTATGGCCCAGTCCAACTTCGAACTAATAAAAAAAAGCTACATTTTACCTATAGAAAAATATTTCGGACATCGTAAAAATATTTACGGACCTCCCTAAAAAACATTTTTGGATCCGCCACTGATTGCAGGAACACTACTTACGGAGGAGAATTGTTATTCACTGTAACACGGTGCATTAAAGGTAAATAATATATTGTTTAATGGACACTTCTATAAAAAAAAAAATTTATATAAAAAAACCCTTAGTTTTTTCTTTTGTTTTAAACAATCCAGCCATGCAAAATAAATAAATAAATACATAATTGGCCTTACGTCGAAGAATTTTTGTTGGTGCTGCTTCTGAAAATTGGACTGGGTTTAGTTATTATTATTATTATTATTATTATTATTTTCATCTCCTCAGATTGATTGTATGGTTTTACTTATTCGTTGATTCCCGCTTAGGGAGAGAGCCATGACAAATCTAAATATATTTTTACTCCACCACACACATCAAATTTATTCACTTTTAAGCGTCATTTTTGTTTGTATTCATTTTTATCTTTTATGGTCCCCGTATAGTAATATAATAAAAAACTGTTGTAAAAACAAACTATCACTTTTTTTTTATAAAACGAATCCTCAAATTCTTTTTTTTAAACCGCATCTTGATAATGCATAATAAAAAAACTGATGTAAAAACAAACTATCACTACTTTTAAAAAAAAAAAAATATATATATATATATATATATATATATATATCACTGTTGGTCCATTCAAAAGGCTTTGATTATGTTTAGAGGGCGGGGATATGAATAAACTTAACACTAAAAACTTTTGAAGTTAACAAACTCAAGAATGTCGATGAGCTTTCTTTGTCTCGCTTTCGATGATCTGCTTGACCACTCAAGATGGTCTGGCGACAGATTGATGTTACTGGATTTGTTGCAGCGCAATATATTCATATTAAGCATTGTTACTTATTGTTAAAAAGATGATACTAAGTATTAGATGCTCAGTAGTGTAAGTGTGTGATTCAGTTGTTAGTTTCAGTAAGTTGATGTGATCAGTATTCTAAACGCAGAAGGTAAATGCAGAAAGTAAGTAGGCAAATTTTATAGTGGTTCCAGGTGGTGTAATCCTGTCAGTTCACTCTTCTCCTGTGATGTTAAAGGAAATTCACTAGAGATCTTTGAGGTTGCAGTTACAAAAATCTTTAAGTTGTCTGTCCTTCACCAATAACTATGACTTCACAAACTGAATATTTGAAACAGGTAGGATTGCTGCTCCAAAGTATTCCACTGGTCCTTGAAGGGTAGGATTGCCTCTTCACCACTCCACCACAAACAACGATTCTTGACACCTAAGTGCTTCTCTGTCTTCAAGAGTTTTCTTGTAAAGAAAGTTTGAATCAAGTAAATGATTCAACGATCGGCAGCCTTGATCGTGATGAAATGATCGAAGATCTTGATGTCTTCAAGTGTGTGTACTTGATGTAACTTGATAGCAAGTTACACTTGAAGAGTTTTCTCGGATCGTAGCTTTTAGCTCGATGATGTCGGTAGGTTTCTTGATCGAAACTTGATAAATTTGAGTAGATTATTTGTTTTTCATCACTTTTCATCATCTTCAAACTGAGTCAGAAGTCCTCTATTTATAGGTAAGAAACATGTGACTTCTTGTTTGAAATTCAAATAGCCGTTTCAGATTTGTCTCCATCTTGACTTGCTTTTTCTGACTATTCATAGTAATGACACTGTCAGTTTACTTTTTATCAGTTTTCAGTCTGTCCACCCTTTGACTTATGTCCATTGGTTAATCCTCTGAATCATTCCAACGTTCTTTTCATCTTGGCCATGTTGACAATATCAAGGCTTGTAATCCATCCTTATCCTTGTAATATTCCAATGTAACCCTTGATTAAATCGAGAATTATATTCAGCAGATGCCTGTGTATATTAGTCTGCTGATGTTCATGTCAGTCAGTTGTCTTAAGTCTGCTGTGTTTATGAAACACTTCAGCTGACAGCTTTTCATCTAACTTTTTATTATGAAGTTCGAGTACCCATTTTGATTATAACTAGGTTCCAATCACCACTTAACATATGGAACTTAGACCTTGTACACAAGGTACATGTAATCAGTTTAGGTCATCACAGACTTTCCTAAATTCTAATTCTATATCCTTGACTTTAAATACTAAGTTTGATCCCTTAGTCTTCAATAACCGATTTTGACCCTCGGCCTTGATCTTCAAGAGGGGTTCCTAACTAGTCTCATCGACCTAGTTACCCTCATCGATCTAGACAGTCTCATTGTCTGATCGGTGACCTAATTACAATGCTTGTTTGATCGAACCTATACGAAGATCAAACTCTAATAAACCTATACATTTGATCTAGACATCTTTTTACCTTTGCTCTATAACAGCTAGTCTGACACTCATCATTAAAACTTAAAATATGTCCAACAATTTCCCCATTTTTAGTGATGGTGCCAATACCCTCCTTATAGCAAAGCAAAATGATAAAAACAAAAACAGAACAAATTTAGCCATTTCTCATTATAATCAAATTTGTTCAAACTTATATATTACAAACTAGATCAGTGAGAAGAAATAAACAATGTAAGTGTGCTGATCTAGTTTCTGTCTTTGTCTTGTTCCTTCTTCTCATAGAACTCCTGGATTTCTCTGACAACATCCAGCATCCATTGGTTTTCAATTGGGGAAAAGTCAATCCAATGATTCAGTTCTTTCCACCACTTCCAGGCTTTTGTAGAGTTAATCTTATATTATGAACACTGAAGCCCTGTCCCATGTAGAAATGATTGAATTCATCCAGTGATTCTCTTGCTGACTGAACTGAACCCAGTCTATGACCTCTTCTACCTCTGCCTCCTCTTCCATCTCTACTAGAAGATCTCAGTGCCTTGACCCTTGTTTCCAAAAGTTTCAGTCCCAGAAAGGAATTCAGTCCCTCCTGAAATCTCATGTGATGATAGGGTTTCTTCCTTCCATAGTATAGCTTCTTATATTCTTGCAGGAGGTCATCAGTCAACTGAATCCTGCCAGGTGCAGGTTTCCTGAACTCATTTATATCATTTTCCCATCTCTTCTTGGAAAATATCCTTGCAGCCTCCTTTGCTTCTGCTGTAAGGCCCTCTTCTCCCTTATTGACATCATCAATAAACCGGGACAGTAGACCATGAACACTCTCCTGTGTGATCACTAGGTTAGCAAGTTGACCTTCCATAATCTCTGTCCTTGTGTCAACTGCAGTGATCCTTCCTTCCATAGTTTGTTCCAGCATATCGATCATCTCGGAACCTTAGGATCCAATGCGGCGGCTTTGAGGTGCTTCAAAGAGGGTGAGCCACAAGCAGTTTGGGTGCCTCAAACAAGCTTGTCAAGCTTTTTGTGTATTGAGGCAAACTGTTCATTCATGTGTTTATCTCTGTTTGCTGTGCTCAGCTTTATATTTCTCACATCTTGGGTTAGGTCAGTAAGTGCACATTGAGTAGAAGTGAAGTTGGAAGCAACTGTTTCAGTAGTTCTTCCTCTATTTTCCACCAGATTCATCAAGTCTTCAAATGTTTGTTCTTGTCTATTTAGTTGAGTCCTTAACTGTGTAATATCATCTCTTACTGCTCTCAACTCTTTCAAAACATGTTTTGGTACTGCACCAGCCTTACCTCTAGCCATATGTCCAGCAAAATCATTAGCAGGCTTTTCAACATTGTAGTTTGCTTTTGGTATGCTGACAACCATGGCTCTTGTCCTATCCCATCCGGAAGGTTCAGGACCTTCCTCAATCACGTCTAGGGCTGAGCTTGGGTCGGGTTGGGTTCGTTTGGGTTGGGTTTTTCATAGTATTAGTCGGGTTGGTTTAAAAAAATACTAACCCAAACCAAACCAAAATTATTAGAAAACCCAATGGTTTGGTTCGGGTTGGTTTCGGGTTGGGTCGGGTTGGGTTTCGGGTTTTAAACCATAAACAATGTATTCATAATCAAACTTTGATGTAATAAAATCCATACATGTATTCTATCGAAATTCAAATTTTTTAGCACATATCCATAGAGAACAATATCTAAAGACAATTTGTTTTATGGACATCATATTACGAATCCAATAATCTATGACACAACCAACAACGTATAGAGATAGTAACAAAGAACAATACTTAAGCATTAAGGAAATCATACATGGAAATTTAAAAGTTAAAGAAATGATCAATGATTCATTCGAAAAAATATTATATTCATCAAATAGTCATTTTAGTCCTAATTCTTCTTCATTTTTCAATTATCACACCACAAGAATAAATGTTGATCGAAAATGAATAGCAATAATCTTTTTCATTGGCTATCATTAGAATTATCTATTGTAATGTATTTCGGGTTGGGTTGGGTCGAACCGAAGATAAAAATAAAAACCCCAAACCAACCCAATAGCATTCGGGTTGGGTCAAAAACCAACCCAATATTTTTGGTTTCAACTGGGTTGGGTTATTTTGGGTTGGTTCGGTTTGGGTTTTGGGTTGGTTCGGGTTTACTGGGTTTTTTGCTCGGTCACGTCTCCAAAAATCTCTTCCAAAATAGGGTCTTGTACAGGTTGAGGTTCCAAAACATGTGCCTCCTCAACAATTGGAACATGTGCTGCTTGAGGTTCATCAAAGAACTTGTTCTTCCTCGTGCACTTGGAATTCCTCATCATCAAGTCATAATCCAACAAATTGCTCATCATCAACAACAACGACTGACTATCCTTACCACCAAAAGAGCCTTGACTTCGATGAGCCAGATCTGACGGAATAACAGGTTTCTCAAAGAACTGTTCTAGAAGAGTCTCTTGAGAGTGTACATGGGATTCCTCCAATCCCATTAATGCTTCCAACCTTTGTCCTAACACTGCCTGCTCTCGCAATTAGGACCCTCTGTTTCCAACTTTGTATTCAGTGTTTTTTTTGAGACTCAAAGAACTGAACCACCTCTTCAACAAAGACATGAGGAAATATAGCGATTTTTCCTCCAAGACTCCTCTATCATCAAAGAACCTTTTTTAATTGATCTGCAACTTGAGACAAGGTTGCCTGAGTGTCAAAACACTCTCGACATCGAAATGAGTCCTCCGAACTTGCATCAGCTTCTTCAAACATAACAAAATCATGAATAGTAGATATTCTGGCCTCTTCCAGGGATGTTGCTACAACAAGCTATCTCTCTAAATCTTTATTATAAGCAGCTCCCAGTTCTTCATTTAGCATATCAGTCTGCTGATCCTCAGTAGACTTGGCACCTTCAGCAGGCTGATCTGCCATATTTTCAGTGGACTCTGGTCCAGCTTCTCCAATTGATCTATCTTTAACCACTCCACTGGATTCCCCTGGAAACATAGAATGATCATCATCAGAATCAGATGATGAAGAATCATCACCGCCGTGTGAACTTGTGATCTTTAAACATAATGTTCTTTTTCTGCTTTCCATCCTCTATAAGTGCCATCAGCCTCATCTCCAATAGAGAAGTGTCAATCAGTCCAAGTAAATTTTCTACTTCTAACTGTCCAAATGCCCATTCTTCAAAACCAGTCATAGGGTCTACAGCTGGTTTTTGTTTCTTGTAAAAACCAAACTTCCATTGAAAGTACTTTTGAAGTCAGGATCCACCCTTTATTTCTTTGACTTCTTTTCTCTTCTCTCAAAAGGCATTGTGGGCTTCCTTGAGGCAGATTGCTCAGCTTGTTGTTGTTAGATGTAGTATCGTCGGATCAATCAAAGATTGACCCGATTACGCAGCGGAATGCATCAGATCTAGATCTAAAAGAAACAAAGAACAAAAATTAAAGATCAAACTACAAGGGGGTTTGGATTTTACCTTTTTATGGTGCTTAACTCCAAGATCAAAGTAGTATCCACGCAAGTTGAGAAGCCACAGCCTTCCAACGTGTGTCTCCCAGCAACACCAAGTGGATGGTGTTTCCCGCCTCCGGACCTCCTTGATATGCTACCTAGAAAACCCGAAGTTTCCTAAACTCGAACCCAAAGAACTATAGCCGAAAATTCCAAGCTATATTCTTCCAATAATGGCGTGTTTTTGTGATGTGTAAAAGGTTTGGGAGAACTATCTTTATATAGGAGAGTAATCCTTGTCCTCCAAGGATTTATTTAATAAATACAAAATCAATTGAAATAATCCTTTTCCTAAAAAGATATATCTAGTATATTCCAAAATAAATAAGGATATATAAAAGATATTCTTTTCCTTAAATTATTTAACACATAAATAATTTAATCACATGTCTTATTATTTATTGAGAAAACAAATTTCCCAATAATAAATAACATACACATTTCGGCCAAGCTAGGGTTTAACCCTTAGCCATACGAAATTTACACCATGTTGGGCCGAGTCCACGAAAAATGTATTTTCATGTATTTAATCATCTAGTCCAACTAAACAATTAATCCACATATCGAATTAAATAGCCCAATCCACTATTTAATTATAATTAAGGTGAAACAACAAGAAAACTAATTATGCTATTTTGGGAGCCACGTCGGGGACCATGGACCCATATTCAGTAGCTACAATAAATCGAAAAAAATTATTCATCAGACAGAATAATTATATCCAACCTATTAATTCCGGGATTACACCACCATAAACCCGAAACTGAACTCTATCGAATATAAATAACTTACACTCAATTTATGAGTCGAAAGCGTCCACTGATATAATCATTACATACGGATAAACCCTCCATAGACTGTTCACTTCAATTCGGGATATTTCCGTAAACCATTCTCGAAACATATTATCCTTATTTACCATTAACCTCCTAGTGATCAATTAGTTCATAACTTATATAATATGAACTCGGCTGATCGATCAGTTTCTAGGGTTAACAAATAAGGGAACTGTCTGTCTACTTCCCGAGGGAAGGAATGGATTCCATAACTGTGATAGCACAGTGTTCTCGGATTTTATGCAATGAAAAATAACAAGTAATAAATTTATAAATCCGGTATTCCCCAAGTGTAGGGATCGTAGTATAGCGATTAATACCGGAGTCGATCTCAGGGAATCGAGGTTGTTTAGTCTAGTTCTTATTAATTCTTCTAAGTTTGGTACCATTATTATTAAAACCTAAAATAACAAAACGAAAAGATAAACTGGACAGAGGATTGTCAGTCCAAAGCCAAGAAAGATAAAAGCGAAAACGAAATCTAAACTATAAACTATAAAATAAACAGTAAACAAGAAGATGATCATGGTGATTGATGAGAGATAAATTTATGATCATTATTACGACATTTTACCTCAATATTGATACCATTTTGAGCATTATTGTATCAAATCAAGTCAAAATTACTAAGTTTTATTCAAATGTATAAGTATTAGTTATTATATAAATTATCGTATTTTTATAAGTTTTTTATTAGTTTTTGTACCGGTTTAGTAACCGGTGTGTCGTGTCGGATTTACGTTTGGTATTTTGGTGGTTCATTGAAGGATTATATATTGACCAAGATTCCACGTAACGACATGTTTTGAGTCTAAAAGAGGTATTTTGAGGGATAGAAGAAGATGCCACAAGCTTACAAGTTCAAAACGGATCAAATTGTTCTACGTGCTTCTACCGTAACTTGTTTTTCGATGGAAATTTGACCCGACTTAGAGGAATTTTTAGGGAAGAGTTCTTCATGAAAGTTGTAGATCTTCAAATGAGCTTTCCAACGCATTTTGAATCACGTCAATCGGAGGTCTACAACTCAAGTTATGATTTTTTACCAAATCTATGGAATTTCGGGACGAACCGGAGATATTTTTGGCTCAATTGATGCATGTGGGGTGTAATGATGAGTAGTAACATGCTTGTAACTAACTCTTGCGTGACTCATCACCTTCACATGCTAAACTATCATTACCTCCACATGCTATCTTGATGATTCACCACTCCTACCCACCATATCCTACCCACCAAATCCTAACAAACTCATCATCACTTCCACATGCATCCTAACAAACTATTGGTGAGTCACCATTTCTCCCCCATATACACCTCCTCAACTACAACCTCCCTCATTCAAACCTCCCCTCAACTCTCCCTATAAGAACTCCTCATTTCCATCCATAAAGTTGCCCCATCTTGGCCACTCTTGGCCAAGATCTCTCTCTCACCTCCTCCTCCCATTTCTTCCATTCCCTCTTCTTCCATCTCCTTCTTCATATCTTTTCGTTTTATTTTGTTTTCGGGCCCGTATATACATATGTCTATGTATGTATATATGTTTTTATAAATAAAAATAGTCTTCGTTGTAATGCTCGAGAGAATTACCGAGAAAGTTGTTATTTTCGAGAATACGGCTTTGATTTGCACTTAACGGGTAATTTTATCAAGTTATTACTTTTGTTGTATCTATCACTATGTTAAACTAAAAATATGTCTAGCCAAGATATGAATCAATTAGTTAATCTTTTGGTAAAATGAATGATCGACTCGGTAATCATGATTAAAACTAATTATAATGAATCTTTTTCTATTTTGCAACGTATTGATAATATATTCGAATGACGTAATCAATCATGATGAATACCACATATAACTGGCGATGTCTTGACCGGAGAAGTCGGGATATGAGTAAAAATAGAAAAACCGGAGGTAAAAATGGCCGTCTGATTAACGGAATCCTATTTCCTACCCGAAGCGATTTGTCCTGGAAAGATAAATCTTATTAATTTTGTACTCGAGATCTTAATAATGTTAAAATCACGCTTTAATTGAAACTACACCGCTTGTGTTAAATCGATCCGTTTGACAACCGGAGCCTCTTGAATAACATCGGCCGTCTGACGAACGGAATAACCTCTTTTATCCGGGGTAGATTTGTACTCGGTACTGCTCGGACTAACTAAGATTAGCATAGGGCGCTTGTGGACCTTGGACTGATGACATTTGACATATGACAATTTCATACGCGCCAGTGAGGAGGAGTTGTCTAGCTTAGAGTACACCGATTCATATATAATTTACACCTTGAATAAAGGAAGATCTGTCTCATTTATTTCTACTAAAAGATATTGATTCAAGAAAGTATTCTTGGCTAGATCCAAAAATATATATATTATCTATTTTTATATTTATTTATTTATTTACTGTTTTACTAACAATCTAACTACTAACATAATCTAACCCAGGAAAAAGTAAAAATTGCGACTTAGATCGAGTTAATAATAGCTTTTTGGTGTTTAACCCCACTTAAAAGAATTACCATGTTTTCCTTAAGGTTTAGGCGGTGTCAGTATTTTGGCGCCGTTGCCGGGGATCGAAGGCATTGTGTCTACGTCCCCTGGGAAACGACACTTGGAAAATATCCTTGATAATACGTTGCCGGGGAAAACGTCGCTAATTTCTTTCTTTGTGTCTAGGGTTACTACTTGTATTAGCTCAAAATTCTCGAGGATAAGTCAACACTCTTCTTATCACATTTCTTTTTTATTTTCCGTTGGTATCTACCTTCTTTTAGTTACCAATTTTCTTCTTCTACCAATTTCGAGTTATTTTCTATTTTCGATAGTAGAAAGTAAACACGGTTCGTTTATTTTTGTTGGTACCTACCTATTGGTAAGATACCAATTAAAAATAAAAAATAAAAATACACTCGGTAATTACCGAGAGAGAAAAAAAATGTGGTTTTTTTATCGATTTCGTGTTATTTTCTATTCGATATTTTCTATTCCACAAGAATTGTCAAATCGAGTTATGAAAACGGCCGAAATCAGTAATGAAACACCATCTGATTCAGGTTTTATCTATTTCAAGTTATTTTTCTATTTTTCGATAGTTGATGACCAGAAGTGGTAAGGCCCCACTCACTCCTTATAGGCCTGATTTAAACACTTACGAAAGGCAGTTAAGAGTAGAGAGTAAACGCGGTCATATCACCAGGAAATCGACCAAGTATCATTTTCAAATCGAAATACGAGAATGACTCGAAACTAGCGATGAAACACCGAACGAGGGCTTGATCATGCCCAAGGAATATTAATAAATAAAATAAAAATAGAAATAATCGAATTGGAAGCGAGTTGGAAGGAACCAAGTTTGAAAGGGCCAATTCAAACCGAACCTTATCCACTCAACCCAAATTCATCTCGGTTCAACCGAGATAAGGCAACACCATATCCAATGCATATTTTGAAGAAAAAGGTACAGAATGATGAAACACAAGTCATTCGAGGAAGCTTTACCATATTCATCTAATGACAAGGGTAAGGGAGGTATACATTCTATCCCTATTACAAAGATGAAGTTGGATAAAAAGTATGTATGTTTTCTTGACGATTTTAGTAAGGAGAAGTTTGGGAGTTAATCATGAGAGCGTTGTCTTCAACACTTACAATTCATTGAAATATCCATGCATTACACTAGAATCTTGTTCTTGTGTGTACACTTGGTGTTTTTTTTGTTTTGGATCGTACTAACACGCAGGTAATTGAAGAAGATGACTTCAAAGAATAATGTGAAAGCTCGCAAACCTAAAGCTCGAAAATCAAAGGAAAAGGTCAAGAATCGTTTGGATTGGTGGGAATTGTCTAACCTCTGTTGGAAACCGGTATTGAAGAAGGATGCGGTGCGTGAGGATGACCCACCACCAGTGCCTTAAAAACTGAAGCACGGTAAAGTCTGGCTATAGACTATAAATGTAGTCAATGACGGGTACTATCCTTCCTTTTTACTCCTTAAGCATTTATTTTTAGTGGATTATGTGCTTAATTGTTACGTGCTTTTGTGAGTAATTGTTAGAAGTATCCCGTTTTGTTTAGTATATTATATTAGTTAATCCTTATCATTTTGGTCGAGCGAACGACGTTAACCAAAAGTGCTACCGGGAGGCAGCCCGTAAAAATGTTAAATATAATAATTACTCATACTTTGGATGATACTTTGCTAATACTTAGGATTGATTTTCATTTTGTTTCACCAAGTCTTAGGATGAATGTTTGAATGACATTAAAAGGGAACGATTAGGCGGTTATCCGAAAATCCTGAGGGAAAAAAGAGAAAATTCAAATGCATCATTTCTTGGACTTAGGTTGTTAGAACGATTTGAAATAACCCTTGAGGATCTGGGTATAAAAGACTCAGAGTTAATACTTTGTCACACATTTCATATCATGATCTAGTCTGTTTTAAATTTCAAATAATGTGTGACATGTATTAGTTCAACTACTGTGGAATATTGTGTGTTTTAAATCAATAAAAGTTTATGTGGTGTGTTTATCTACCCTTTTGCATTACACTGTCACACTCCACACTCTTTTATTTTATTTGCACACACAACGGTCATAACTTTGACCCACCCACCCACCCTTTGTTATCATCCGAGTATTTGTTTTGACTTGTTTTAGTGCACCATTGCTTTCCCAACAACTTATTTACACTCACTTTACATTGAGGACAATGTAAGTTCGTAAGTGGGGAGTGGAGTCGTTGGTCTAGCAATGGAATTAATGTTTATTTTGTATCAATAAATCCTTTAGTTTTCGATCTTTTTCGAGCATTATTTAGTTGATTAAAATAAACTGTATAAGGTATATATTTCATGGATTTGAAGATGTAATGATCAATTTGGATGTGTATAACCAATGTGAACCGTAAGTGCATTGTAATTCCAAATATATTTGTGTAACATGAATTCCTTCACGTAAAGCCTTTGATATTGAAATGAAAATTTTAAACTGTATCCATTCAGTATCCTAGTGGTTATTCTAGATAATAACAGTAACTTAGTACCTAACTTTTGAACGTATCTTTGTGAATATCTCAAGGTTTGAATGTGATAGAAAGGATATAAGTTAAGTGGAATAAAAGAAAAATACCAAATTAAGATGAACTATCTATATGTTGGTTGTAGCTACCAATGATTTGAGTGCGAGAGGGCGTTATCACGAAACGTCCTATATCACTATGAGGTTTAAAAGCTCCCGATTGCTGATGATAGTAGTCCAAAGGGTGTTATCACGAAACGCCCTATTGCTTTGGGAATGAAGGCATATGCTACACATGTGAAATTAAGTTCATCAAAAGAAAAAAATAATAATAAAAATAATAATAAAAAAAAATAAAAAATAAAAAATTTTAAGCGTGGTTGAAAACTTAGCTATCTTCTGACTATCCCCAGTATAAACTGAATGATATGCTTTAGGGATTATCCTAATAAGTACTCGGAAGAACTTTGTGTGGAATTGTTACTGCTTATACCTAGGAAAGCCATTAGGGCTGTCTGAATGGATATTTGTGTGTTTTGCTTGATTTATTCAAGAGAGGATAGTGGAAATTGAAAAGGCTTGTCACACACACACTCTGTTATACACTTATATTGAGGTTAACGCCTGGTTGTAATTCTAATGGTTGTATTATCTAGTTGTTCCTTATATCTTCTATCTTCATGAATTTATCTCTCATTCATTTTGTTTTATCGCTTGTTTTGCTCGAGGACGACCAAAAGCTAAGTAGGGGGTTGTGATGAGAGATAAATTTATGATCATTATTACGACATTTTACCCCAATATTGATACCATTTTGAGCATTATTGTATCAAATCAAGTCAAAATTACTAAGTTTTATTCAAATGTATAAGTAGTAGTTATTATATAAATTATCGTATTTTTATAAGTTTTTATTAGTTTTTGTACCGGTTTAGTAACGGTGTGTCGTGGTCGGTTTACGTTTGGTATTTTGGTGGTTCATTGCAGGATTATATATTGACCAAGATTCCACGTAACGACATGTTTTGAGTCTAAAATAGGTATTTTGAGGGATAGAAGAAGATGCCACAAGCTTACAAGTTCAAAACGGATCAAATTGTTCTACGTGCTTCTACCGTAACCTGTTTTTCGATGGAAATTTGACCCGACTTAGAGGCATTTTTTTAGGGGAAGAGTTCTTCATGAAAGTTGTAGATCTTCAAATGAGCTTTCCAACGCATTTTGAATCACGTCAATCGGAGGTCTACAACTCAAGTTATGATTTTTTTTACCAAACTGCTGGAATTTCGGGACGAACCGGAGATATTTTTGGCTCAATTGATGCATGTGGGGTGTAATGATGAGTAGTAACATGCTTGTAACTAACTCTTGCATGACTCATCACCTTCACATGCTAAACTATCATTACCTCCACATGCTATCTTGATGATTCACCACTCCTACCCACCATATCCTACCCACCAAATCCTAACAAACTCATCATCACTTCCACATGCATCCTAACAAACTATTGGTGAGTCACCATTTCTCCCCCATATACACCTCCTCAACTACAACCTCCCTCATTCAAACCTCCTCTCAACTCTCCCTATAAGAACTCCCTCATTTCCATCCATAAAAGTTGCCCCATCTTGGCCACTCTTGGCCAAGATCTCTCTTCTCCACCTCCTCCCATTTCTTCCATTCCCCTCTTCTTCCATCTCCCTTCTTCATATCTTTTCTCGTTTTATTTTGTTTTCGGGCCCGTATATACATATGTCTATGTATGTATATATGTTTTTATAAATAAAAATAGTACTGTTGTAATGCTCGAGAGAATTACCGAGAAAGTTGTTATTTTCAGAGAATACGGCTTTGATTTGCACTTAACGGGTAATTTTATCAAGTTATTACTTTTGTTGTATCTATCACTATGTTAAACTAAAAATATGTCTAGCCAAGATATGAATCAATTAGATAATCTTTTGGTAAAATGAATGATCGACTCGGTAATCATGATTAAAACTAATTATAATGAATCTTTTTCTATTTTGCAACGTATTGATAATATATTCGAATGACGTAATCAATCATGATGAATACCACATATAACTTGGCGATGTCTTGACCGGAGAGAAGTCGGGATATGAGTAAAAATAGAAAACCGGAGGGTAAAAATGGCCGTCGATTAACGGAATCCTATTTCCTACCCGGGGCCAGATTTGTCCTGGAAAGATAAATCTTATTAATTTTGTACTCGAGATCTTAATAATGTTAAAATCATAGTTTAATTGAAACTACACCGTTTGTGTTAAATCGATCCGCTTGACAACCGGAGCCTCTTGAATAACATCGGCCGTCCTGACGAACGGAATAACCTCTTTTATCCGGGGTAGATTTGTACTCGCACTGCTCGAGACTAACTAAGATTAGCATAGGGCGCTTGTGGACCTTGGGTGATGACATTTGACATATGACAATTTCATACGCTCGTGTGAGGAGGAGTTGTCTAGCTTAGAGTACACCGATTCATATATAATTTACACCTTGAATAAAGGAAGATCTGTCTCATTTATTTCTACTAAAAGATATTGATTCAGTAAAGTATTCTTGGCTAGATCCAAAAATATATATATTATCTATTTTTATATTTATTTATTTATTTACTGTTTTACTAACAATCTAACTACTAACATAATCTAACCCAGGAAAAAGTAAAAACTGCGACTTAGATCGAGTTAATAATAGCTTTTTGGTGTTTAACCCCACTTAAAAGAATTACCATGTTTTCCTCGAGGAATACGACTGACTCACCGACTAGAGCTACAATTTGACCCGGTACACTTGCCGGTTAGGATCTGTATAGCCTAGGTAATGTCCGTCAGCTTTCTGGCGCCGTTTCCAAGGTTAGGTTTAGGTCTGTCAGTGATTAAACAATGAACAAACAAATATTCCTCCGATCCCGCAACCCTTAATTTCCTCTCTAAAGTTATCTTGTGATGATTTAATTAAAGATGTGGTCCACCTAACGGAGGTATGAATTCCTACTCTCTTAGATAATTCGCCTATCAATCTCTCATCTCTCGATATATAAGATTGACGCTCTCAAACCAAGGTGTAAGATCTCAATCTAGCAACCTAGATATTCAACCTATCAACTCTCGTTATGTCAAGGTTAAAAATCCCATCTTTCCTATGGTGATCTAAGGTTTACACCGATTCTCGTCATACGGTAAACATCAATAAGCAATACATCTCTCGATATCGATTGCATAACACGTAAGCATAGAAAAAATACAACTTTAATCAAAATCACAAAACAAACTAGATTGAAAATAAAGAACCTGCTGAAACGGATTCACATAACTTGACAAATTGTTTAGCCTCCAATCATCCAAAGCAAGCAAACGAAATCTAAATAAAAGAACAACCCTCGGCCGCCAAGCACCAAGGCTCGGCCGGCCGAGGTTACTTGGCTCAATTTAGGGTTTTACGTGTATGCGGCCGTGTAATAATATAATATCTAGGGTTGAAAATAGCGCCGTATTTATAGAAAAGTAAGTCGGTATGCGAGGCGGTGGACGAACGCCCGTCCATCTCTCGGGCGCTGCTTCGGTCTTCGACAAAAACTTCGAGTCGGGCCGAGTCTTCATCGACGCCCGTCCTTCTTTAAATTGGGCGCTCGTCCAAAGAAATCCATCAACACTCTGAATCAAGCTCTTCATCCTGGACCCCGTCCCACTGGATCAAACGCCCGTCCACTGGACGGAGATTCTGGACGCATGTTCAGCTGCTTGAAAATCGATCTTCTCATCTTTATCTTCAATTGATTTCATCTTTATCTCTTCTCCTCTTCATTAATCCGATTGTTAACCTCTTTTAATCCTCTTCTTGGTCGAAATTGTGTATCTACAATACATCAAACACATTGCAAAATGTAGTATCTTCCAAATCAATATAAAACCATCAATTTTACACATAAATCATACAATTTTGCAACTAACCCATTAAAAACATCACTTCCTCAATACTTCAATATAAAGCTCGATTTCTATGAAAAACATCCAGATATGGGGGAAATTGACATAAAATATATCCTTATAAAACGTATAAAATCACCCTTAACACACAGACTACTCACTCATCCTAGAATAGAGCCAACGAGAAGTGTTGGACCACATACTACGAAGTGATCCTTACTAACACATCAAACTCCACCCTAGTCTAAGCAGTTGTCTGTGATCACCTCAGGATTAAGATTAATCCATATATTATCATCTTGTGATACGATAAGACTTCTCGATCACGGAATTATATCGAGAACTCAAATCAAATCGGTCCAAATTATATGATTATCATCATAGATAAATGCCCCATTAGGTACTCCTATTACCGATAAATCCGGATAAGATCATCACACCTAAAGTGTTCTGGTGCATTATTAGCAAATTAATCTGCAGACCCGCACTCGAGTTAATAAACGCTACGGACTAAGTTAATTTTAAGTACATCTCACTAACTCAATCCTCTTGTGTATAGCCATACACTGAGTTTTGTGATTACATACACGAGGTACTTAGGGTTTTCATTAGTGTCTTAATTATAAGCATACATGCATATAATAAGATGAATTATTAATTCTGTCCTAAAACAATTATCTAATTGTCTTTCGGGCACTACACCTAACAGTTGTCCCCCAAAGGCTTCACCTAGCAGATACAAATAGGTCAGTAAGTTCATCAGGTTGTACATTTGTTCCTACTACCTCCAACTATTCCATACTAGGTTCCTCCTGACTTATGTGCACATCAGTAAGGTCTACAACAGTTTGTTCTTCCCCCTGAGTTGTAGCATCCACAACAGGGTCTTGAACAGGTTATACACTTTCCACAGTAGAGGCAGGGGCAGCAGTGTGCTGTGGTTCCTCAATCTGTTGCTCAATAACAACATTAGCATCCTCAATAGGCTCAACAGCCTCTTCTTCTACTTCTCTTTGTTCCTCCAGGACTCTTAGCTCCTCACCTTTACCATGAGCTTTCTTCTTTTCAACCTGTTTCCTTCTTTTTGCAGGTTGTTCTTCAATTTCAAAAAATTCTTTTTCCAACTGCTCTTTGCTAGCAGCCTTTATCTTTCTTTTATCTTTTCTTTTTTGTTCTCTTAAAATCTCAGTAGCAGTGTTCTTCCTTATAACCTCAGTAGGCTCAGAAGCCTCCACATCAACTAGAACCTCAGTAGACTCAGCAGTGTCTACTGATTGCTGCCTTGTTTTCTTAGGCTTTTAGAGCTCAGTGATCATCTTGTATCACTAGCCTTTCTTTCTCAAAGAAATTCTTAGGTGCAAAGAGTTGTGCAACTTGTTTAGCTTGCCCACCATCATCATTATCATCATCATCATCATCATCATCATTATCACTCTCTGTCCTTTCAGCATCTACATCTTCATCATCATCCAAACCAGGGATGAGATAGCTGACTTCTGGCTTATATCTTGACTTGTTTATCTTTGCAGGTGCAATATCAGCAATCTTCAAGTGGTTCAGTAGGGCCTGAATCATCAAACCCAAAGGCTTTGTCTTAGATTTCCTTGTTCCATCTCTGTCTTCTGTTATCACCTTCTTCATGTACTGAACAAAGAAACCAGTCCAATCAAATCTCATACTCTTGCATATGATTATCAGCTTGTCAATCTTCTGTCCAGAGAGAGTATCAAGACTGCCACTAAATCCAAAAATGTTCTTGGCAATTATCTTGCTCAATAGGTTGTACTCCAATCTGATATGCTTCACATTGATATTCAGTATTGATGGTATGGACTTGTTTGTCTTTATTGAATCAACAAAGTCCAATCTTGCAAGCTGCATAGATTCAGGATTTGTAGGAGCACCATTTCCAGGTCTATATCCAAATGCCCCCCTCAGCAGATTTGAGGTGATTTGAATCTACTGACCATTTACAGTGGTAGTAAATGCCTCTGTATCATCTCTAATCACTATATTTCTCCAGAAATTAACAACATTAGGGTAAGAGATGCTTTCCAATCTCAGATTTAAGACATCCTCCAGTCTTTCATATCTTCTGATTCTTCTACCAATACTGATAGCCAACTCAGTCTTGTTATCATCAACAACCAACCCTCTAACACTTTGGCTCGTTCCAATGTGAACATCTCATTTATCTACCTTTGATGAAATTTTAGAATGATGAAGAAGAAAGCTTGCAAATCTGTGTTCACACGGTGTATTTCCAGAGAAAATCGATCTGAAAATTGTAAACAACTTCTGTGTGTATATGTCTGTATATATAAGGAAAGGTAGTGGGTAGTAATCGCCGTGAGAGTAAGCATTAGACACGCATCAGCGTAGCATTTAACCACGATTAAAGTTGGAATAAATGTGATGTTTCCACATGTCCCACTAACTGTTCCCATAAAGAGTTGTAACCGTTGGATATTGTAACCGCAGTTATAAAGGATAAGAATAATATCCAATTACTATGGACTTTTATTTAAGTTTGACTGTCTTGTAACGTATACTTCAGCAGACTAAGTCTTCAGTAGAGTTGGCGCAGTAGCCTACTGACAAAGATGGCTCAGCAGCATACTGATGAGTTACTCTGCTGATCTTCATACACACTTGTTTTGTCCAACTGATAATACAACATGAAGTTTAATACCAATAATTGATCTATCAAGTGAGCTCACCCAACAGGACAAAGACCAATACCCTAGCCAACTTCATTTGCTCAATTGTCCAAACTTATTCAAGTACATGGAATTGTTGATACCAATGACTAGTCTACTAAGTGAGCTCACCCAACATAGCAAAGACTAATCCTTTTGGTGAATTCCAGTACATTGCTGAGTAAGGGTATATCAGTCAACTTTTATGATGCCAAGTTCAGTCCTTAACTTAGCAAATCTTTCACTGTTCAATGGTTTTGTAAATATATCAGCAAGTTGATCTTCAGTAGGGATGTAAAGAACCACCACATCTTTCTTCTCAACATTATCTCTTATAAAATGATGTCTCACATCAATGTGCTTGGTTCTTGAGTGCAAAACAGGGTTTTCCGTGATTGCAATTACACTTGTATTGTCACACATTATGAGAATTTCTCTTTCTTCAATTCCATAATCCCTTAATTGTTGTCTTAACCATAGTATTTGTGCACAGCAACTTCCAGCAGCAATATATTCAGCTTCAACAGTGGAAGTTGATATTGAATTTTGTTTCTTACTGAACCAGGAAACAAGTCTATTTCCCATTAACTGACAGGTTCCTGTGGTGCTTTTTCTATCAATCTTGCATCCTGCATAGTCAGAATCTGAGTAGGATGTAACTTTGAAGCTTCCATCTTTTGAATACCATATCCCTACTCTCAGAGTCTCTTTTAGATACTTTAGAATTCTTTTGACTGCAGCTAAGTGACTTTCCTTTGGTTTAGATTGAAATCTTGCACAAACACCTATAGCAAAGGATATATCAGGTCTGCTAGCAGTGAGGTACAACAGACTGCCTATCATCCTTCTGTATAAAGTCTGATCAACATCTTTGCCTTCTTTATCTTCATCCAATCTGATGTTAGTGCTCATAGGAGTTGATACCTTGGTGCTATTTTCCATGCCAAACTTCTTCAGTAACTCCTTGGTATATTTGGTTTGATGAATGAAGATTCCATCTTTCATTTGTATGACTTGTAATCCCAAGAAGTAGTTCATCTCTCCCATCATACTCATTTGGAACTTGCTTTTCATGAGATTAGCAAACTTTTCACATAACAAATCATTTTCAGAACCAAAGATTATGTCATCAACATAAATCTGTACCAGCAGGGTGTTGTCCCCTTCATTGATTCTGAAAAGAGTCTTGTCAATGGTACCTTTGGTAAAACCATTGTCCACCAAGAATTGAGATAGTCTTTCATACCATGCTCTTGGTGCTTGTTTCAAACCATAAAGTGCCTTGTTGAGTCTGTACACTTTATCTTCTTGATCTTTAACTTCAAAACCAGGAGGTTGCTGAACATAAACTTCCTCCTCTAGAATGCCATTCAAGAATGCACTTTTGACATCCATCTGGTAAACTTTGAAGTTTTTGTAAGCAGCATATGCCAAGAACAATCTTATAGCTCCCAATCTTGCAATTGGGGCATATGTTTCATCAAAATCTATTCTTTTAGCTTGAGAATAGATTTTTGCCACTAGTCTGGCCTTATTCCTTACAATGGTACCAGATTCATCCAATTTGTTTCTGTATACTCATTTAGTTCCAATTACATTTGCATGACTAGGCCTTTCCACTAGTGTCCAAACTTGATTTCTTTCAAATTCATTCAATTTCTCTTGCATAGCAATTATCCAATCTGGATCAGATATTGCTTCTTCAACAACTTTAGGCTCCATTTGAGATAGAAAGCAAGTAACATTGCTTCTAATTGTCTTCTAGTTCTTACACCTTGCTGTATGTTACCAATTACTTGTTCAGCATGGTGGTCCTTCAACCATTGTAAATCATGATTAGTTTGATTTACAGGAGCTTCATCTTCAGTAGGCTCTGATGTTGCTTCAGTAGGGGGTTCAGCAGATCCTTGAACTGCATTTGTTGTTGCATCAGTAGTGTTACCAGTAGGTTCTTCAGCAGGGGTAGAGTTAGAAACTTTTAAGTCATTTATCCTTTCCAAAACATCAACACATTCTGGATCAGTGACTTGGAGATTTTCAGTTGAGTTCTCGAGACTTCATCTTCCATTCCAAAGAACTTTGGTTCATCAAATACAACATGTATTGATTCTTCATGTTTCAATGTCCTTTATTCAAGACTTCAATGCCTTGCTTGATGAAGAATATCCTAAAAAGATTCCTTCATCTGATTTTGGTTGGAATGTCTTCAATTGCTCCTTATGATTTAAAATAAAACACTTGCTTCCAAATGGATGGAAATAAGATATATTTGGTTTTCTTCCATTCCATATCTCATAAGGTGTCTTCAGCAGCTTCTTGTTCACTGAGGTCCTATTTTGTGTATAGCATGTTGTATTTATTGCTTCAGCCCAATACCTTTCAGGTAATAATGCTTCACAAATCATAGTCCTCCCTGCTTCTTTCAAGGTCTTGTTTCTTCTCTCAGCAACCCCATTTTGCTAAGGTGTACCAGCACCTACTAATTGATGCACCACACCATTTTGCTCACAATATTCTCTTATAACTTTATTGAGAAATTCAGTATCCTTGTCTGATATGATCTTCACTACTGTCAAACTTTTCTCATTTTGCAATCTCTTCAAAAGTTCAGGCATCTTTTGAAGTATTTCACTTTTCTTGTTCATGAATACTACCCAAGTGTATCTTGAATACTCATCCACAACTACCAGAGTGTACTTCTTTCCTATTACACTTGTTGGTGTTACTGGTCCAAATAAATCCATGTGCATCAGCTCCAAAACTCTTTTTGTTGATTGTTTAGTCTTTGACTTGAAGCTTGACTTGGTTTGTTTACCTTGCTGACAAGCATCACATATAGCATCCTTTTTGAATGTGATCTCAGGTAAACCAATCACCAATTTATTTTTCACCAACTGATTGATATCATCAAAGTTAAGATGATTCAACTTCTTATGCCACAACCAATTTAGTTTGACTTGGTATGCACAATCAGGCATGTCTCTGGAACAGCAGTAGACCAATCCACAACATACATGTTTTGTTGTCTTCTACCAGCCAACACAACTTGTTCACCTCTTTCACTAATGACAACACATTAGCCTTTGTCAAAAGTGACCTTGTAACCCATGTCACAAAACTGTCCAGTGCTCAGTAGGTTGTAGTCCAGTCCTTCCACAAATGCAACATTCCTGATAGTTAATCCATTCCTCACGAGTGTGCCATATCCTCTTGTGTATCATGGTGTATTCTTGTTGCCAAAATTCACTCTTGGACCATCCTTTGCCACATAATTTGTCAAGCAGTGTTTATTCTTTGTCATATGTCTGGAACATCCACTGTCAAAGTACCAGACACCCTACAAAACAAAGTTAATGTATTTTAGGTACCCAAAACTGTTTGGGTCCATAGTGGTCAGAGGTAAGCATGACCCTTGGCAAATTTCCATAAGGTCTTCTTTGAAAAGCATTACACTTTTGTTCATATATGTATCCTACATTTCCATAAGATTTAACATTTAGTTGTGTAGGATTCACATATGCTTTCTGGCATTTTGGTACATAATGTTGTTTGAAGTGATTTCTATTGTTAGAAGCATTAGCATAACCATGAGTTTGCTGTCTGTTAGGAGCAGCCTTGTAATATGGAGTCTGCTGAGATCTCTGCTGAGGTCTTGAATAGGTCCTCTGCTGATTCCATTGTTTAGGTTTTACTCTAGCATTATGGTTATGACCATTGTTTCCAGCAGTAGGGGTAGGAATATTCCAATCATCATCAACAGGGAACAATCTACCTTTCCCCCTAAGATAAGTATCCCTAGAATGATTAACATTTTTAGGCTTAGGATTCTTATCTTTGGAATATTTTCGATTTTTGTCTTTTTGTGGTCCAGCAGACTTAGCAGCAGGTCTAAAAGGTCCAGCAGTCCTACTTTTGGATTTACCCCTTTTGTTAGGTACCGTTGACCTTTTTGACTTCTAATTTTGCTTCTTTGAAGTCTTCTCAGTAGGCTTTACTGCCTCAGCAACCCTTTTGGGAGTTGGATCTTGTGAAGGCACAAACTTAGGACCAATTCCGGTACTAGGTTCAGTAACCATACTGGATCCACTCTTAGTAGATTGTTGAGTTCCAAATCCAAGACATGTTCTATCACCATAAGGCTTTCCAGATTTGAATGCAGTAGTGGAACTAGATTGTTCAGCAGATTCGGCGGCTACTGAATGTACATCAGACTTATTTTGATTCTGTTCAAAATCTTTTTCCTTTCCTTTGAGAATTCTTAATTCAGCTTTTAACCTTTCAACTTCTGCTTGAAGAGTTTCTTTTTCAGCCTTCACAATCTCATAACCGGATTGTATTTTCCTCAGTTGATTAAGGATGGCATCCAAAGTTTTTTCATTGTCGAATTTTTAGGATTTGAACCACATGTAGATGTTAGGTGTGATGCCCGAAAGACAATTTTTGTAATTGTTTTATTTAATAAATGAAATGATATTATTATTCATATTTATTATTCTCATAATCACCGATGTGACAATAGTATTTACACTACTAAAAAACCCCGAGTATATCGTTTATGTAATCACTTAACTCAAAGTATGAGATATACACGGGAGGATTGAGTTAGTGAAGATGTACTTAAAATACAATTAGTCCGTAGTAAAGTTAATCGAGAGTATCGGGTCTCCCTTTAACGTATTATTAATGCGCCCATAACACGATAGTGTGATCGCCTTATCCGGACTTTCGGTTAAGGGAACCTAATGGGGCATTTATATATGATAGATATATCATATAGTATCGACCGATTTGATCCGAGTTCTCAATATAATTCCGTAATTGAGAAGTCTTATCGAATCATTAGATGATCATATTATGGATATATCTTAATCCCGAGGTGATCACAATCAACCGCTTGAATCGCATTATGAGGTTTGACTTGACGGTTAAGGATTACACCGAGTCCGTGATCCGAATTACCCCATCTTGGCATTGTATCGATTGAGTGAGTAGTCCGTGTTATCACAGATACGAATCCATTCCTTCCATTTATGGAAGTAGATAGACGATTCCACTTATGAGTTAATCCTGTATATTGATCGATCCATGGGATTCATATTACAATCGATTAGCTACCAAAGAGTTATTTGAATTATTGATCACTAGGGGTTAATGGTAAGTAAGGACAAGATGTTCTCAAAAGGTTAACGGTAACTTCCCGATTTAGAATGAAATAAATGGCTGAGGATTAATCCATATGAAATGATTATATCAAAGGACGCTTATTACTTTCTCGTGAGGAGATAAATATAATCTTATAATCGGAGGAGTGCGATCACGGGATTATGGTGGCATATTCTCGTGATTGATTTATCGAATATAATTATTCTGCTCATCGATAATTATTTATTTGATTTATCGGAGCCGCGATTATTAGTCCATGGTCCCCGACGCGCTCCTAATATAGCATGTATATTCTCGGACGCCGAATCCTAATAATATTGATTTAGTTCATGTTGGACTTTATTAAAACGATATGTGAATTAATTGTTTAGTGGACTATTAAATTAGTTGGGCTAAATAATTAAATATGTGGAAAAGACATTTTCCATAATCTTGCTTCAATTATTGTGTAATGGCAAAAATTAATATCGACTAGGTCAATATATACAAATTTCGCCCCATGTGATTGTTTTTTAACAAGGAATTAGTTTTCTTGTGTGTTAAAAAGACATATAATAAAATATTTATTTGATAAATATTTATGGTAAATAATAAAGATATGAATATTCTTGATTTGTTTTGGAATATTTTGGGATTATCTTTATTTACTAGGATTATTATAATTGATTTTGTATTAATTGTAAAATCCTTGAGGCTAAGCTTTTACTCTCCTATATAAAGAGAGCTTCTCCCAAGTCTAAAACACACACAATAAATTCTGACTTCTCCTCTTAGAGAGAAGAAGTGATAATTTCGCCATAGTTTAAGGGGAAAATCTTGAGATTTTTCCAGGTAGCATATTGGAGGGGTTCGAGTCGAGAATTCCTTCCACTTAAATTGCTTGATCACACGTGACGGAAGATCGTGGTGCTCTTCACATCATTGTTCGATCATCCTAATAGCGGTTCTCCAACTTGGATTTTGAGATCCAAGAGGTATGTTCTACAACTTACTTGTAGATGTAGATTTAATGTTTTATTACGTGTATTATATAGATCTAGATCCTTAAATCGCTTCCGTTATGCGATGATATTTTCCTAACAAAGGTATCGGTCGCCAAGGGATCTATATTTATTCGTATAAAATATTAGATCTAAGAGTGGAATATGCATGTGTAGAGATGCATTATTTTCGTTTTTAATTTTATTATTTTCAAAATTTTATGATGAATGCTTACGATTGTTGTGGTTGAAGAGATGGATTGGTGTTGGCATTGTTTACCCGTTAGATCTATTGTACACTCATATGAATGATGAAAAATTCGTTCATATGAGTATAGGAAATTATGTAATTTATCTTTATTGCAAGTTTAATTTCCAGCAAATAGATCTAGTTTGTAGCTGTTTAGTATTTTTGCTTTTCCCGTTGATCGAACCGTTGAAACGAAGATCCCTCCGGTCAGAATCAAGATTAGAAGAAGATGATCAACTCCACAAATTTTGGCGTCGATCAGGGTCCGTTTAGATATCCGTTTGATGCTTCGAAGAGGTTGCTGTAAAAGAAAACGCAGGATTCACAGATACACTACCTGTGACTTCCTCGATTTTCTGGGAGAGTTTGGACCGTTGAAACGAAAATCCAACTGTTCAGATTGATCAACTTGGAGTTTTGGAGGTACCATAAAATTTCAGGTCGATCGATTCATCTCGATTCCCGATCTGCCTTAGGAAGTCCTTGATGCGGTGCAGTCAAAGTTAGATTCAGCAGCAAGTTGGGCGGTTAACTGGAGAAAATTGACAAGTCAAAGCTCCGATCCAACCGTCCATATTGGAGTTCGAGAAGTGAATAAAAGATCTGGAAAGTTTCGTCCCGATCCGAGTTCGTTTGGTTTCCCGATCATCAAGAGTTCGAACAGCTGCAGTTTTTGTTAGAAAGTAGTAAACCCTAGTTAGGGTTTTGTTTTTGTTTTTTTATTTTCTAATAGATTAGTTACGAAAAGCCAACGATCCATCTCGGTGTTTAAATTTTCCAAATTTTATTTTTATGTGTTTGATCATAAAATAGACATAAAATCGGAATTGCCATGACATGCATCATATCATAAATCCACTCCATGCATACATGTAGAATTTTAATTTTGGTAATTAAAATAGGCATGTATACAAACTCGCGTGAATTAGTTGAAATTTAATTAATACGTGGTAATTAATTAATTTAGTAACTAATTAAAGATCCGAGGACGGGTTATGAAATCGTTAGCCTTTCGTGTGTGTTCTCGTGAACCGCCTTAAAGTCGAAACGAGATCACGCTTTCAATTCGTAGTGTCTACGAGATTGAATGATGGTAAAAGAACAATAAATCTTGGATAAAAACGGTTCGCTTTTAGGTTGGGTGGTCAATCGAGCTTCGCTCAAACGACTTAACCCTCCTAGTGTGATGTATGCACGGGGTCCGGCAAGACTAAGCCAAACCGAGAGCGGAGGGGTGATTCCTTCTAATCTCAATAGGCTCTCTTGACCCGATTCCGTCCGATCGTCACATATGTTCCAACGAATAGGACGGGTAGGCTTGCCTACGCCACCGACACCATTCGAATCCTTGATTTTATGTGCTTTTATGTTAACATCAAAAGACGTGGTTAGTTAACCCACCACCACTTCCAAAATATTGAGTGGGAGCGGGGAGGCGACACCAACCCCACGGCCTCTACTATAGATGCAAGTAAGTGAGAGAAGGGTGACGCCGCGGGCGCTTTGATTTCGTCCCCTACGGATGGTGTTCACCCCTATCAACATTCATGGCTTGGTCTCCGAAAGGATAGGATTTACGGGTACTGCGTCGGTCACCGACCTATCCTACGACGGCACACTCGGGCGCACTCTAAGAGATCCGATATAGTAGGTCACACTCATCAAGGGTATTTTTGGTAATACCTAGGCTAAAAGGAAGGTAGTCAATGAATAAAGGGATGTTCGATTCTCGTGGGATGTCCGATTCTCACAAGTTATTCATTGATTTAACCGTTGATCTCTTTGACCTACCCTACGGCGGCATCGAGATGCAAGGTTAAAACCTTGGAATGGTAGAGTAGACTTACTTTTAGTTTACAATTCCTAAAATACAATAATATAGTAGTGTTAAACTTGAATTAATATATGTCATTTTATTTACAAAGATCATATCCCTTACTAAATTGCTTAAAAATTATAATTGACTAGTATTGACTTCGTTAAAAAGTGGAAAGTAACTAGGACGTTGAACTAGTTAATTGATAATGCAATTATTTTTCAAAGAGATATTTTCTCTTAAGCCTTTTAAAACCAAAGTGACATACGGGTATGTCACTAGTGTCATTCGTGTTAAACGGGAGACAAACTTAGTTTGATCAAAGGTGATTTCGACTTTGAAATTCTTCTAGTGAATTTTTAAGTGTGTAGTGATTACACGAGTAATTTTCTAATTGAAAAATCAGAAAAATCATGAAGTGTCGCTAGTTGGACGATATTTGGAATCGATGAACTAGTGGGGAGCTTTATGATTTGTTGTTTTTCTAGAACATTAGAAAAGTGTAACTAAGTACATACGTAATTCATTCTAATTGAAAATCGGAAAATCATGAAATGTCGCTAGTTAGACGATATTTGGAATCGATGAACTAGTGGGAGTTTTATGATTTGTAGTTTTTTCTCGTATATTAGAAAATCCGAGAAGTCCTCGACAAGTAACACTCAAAATAGACATCCCACGGTTCAAGAGTAGTGTCTACTCACACGAATCGCTAGTTCAAGATCAAGCTTCCATTTACGGAAAGTCAAGAATGGGAGAGTATGTCTAAAAGTATTAGTCATCTAAAATCGAGTTGATTTTAAGGCTAAAACCGAAAATTAATAAACTGAAAGTCATAGGATAAGGATAGTGATTTCGATCACCAACCTATGAATCCTTGGTGATTTTCTCTTAGGCTATGTTCTTTGGAAGAACGAGATAGTAGTGCATTGACGATTAATAGACAACGGGCGTAATTTTAGCAAAATAGTGGGAGTGATATGAGGAAATGAATCTCGGATTCAATCCTTGGATATCGCAGAAGATTTATCTTTTCTGCTTAAGATTCGTTGGAACGAAAGGATTTACCTTCTATTCGATAATTTGTTTGTCGATGTAAAGTGAATATACCATTTGTAGTATGAATCCAAGACTCGGACTTTTGTTTGATAAAGTCAAAACCACTTACAACTGCTGAAAACATATCTTAAGAACTATTAAAAGCAATTGGTTTCTATATTTAGATAAACGCTTCTTCATATTCCATAGTTAGTGCATAGTCCCTAAACGACAAGACCTGAAGACTGGCTCAGGGTGATTCCTTTCTCCCACCTCGTTATATTGTCTCAAAGGTTCAATGACTAAGTTTCCTTTCAATCGGGAAGGATAATGGTTATAAAGAAGTAACATAGCTTGTTCATGACGACCTTCGGGGTCTGATGAAAGATACAAGCTAGTAGGAGCTTCCGAGTAGTGACTTCTTGTCTGATAACTATTCAAACACTCCGGTAAGTTTATCCAAAATATTTTAAGGTGTCTCGATTCTCATCTGTAGATGGAGTATTCTATACTCAGAAATAGGCCATCACATAGTCCTAGAGACTGATGTTCGGCCTGCCTCATAGTGAAATGCTTTCACTAAGGAAGAAACCATTGAATTGCCTTACATAGTTGTAGATGTGCTACAATACACTGCTTAACTCAATAAAGATATTGGAAGTGAAATAACGGTTTACATTGAAATGTAGAACCGAGAAGTCTACCTAGAATGTGCTTTGGAATCAACGGATAATGAGTGGATTCGGTTCACCCAAATTCCGTCAATATAAGCATTTAGCACATGATGCTTGATGGTAGGACTGAATTTCACGCATACGCTCGGGTCGCTGACCAAATCGTGATATATCTTGAAGAATTGAGAGAAAGGTTCGTTATCGATTCTTGACACTGGAAGGGACAAATATGTCATGTTGCATCCTTTCCGATAGAGTCTATGAACAACAAACCTTGAACCTTGAGTACGGATACTCAAGGTAGTTACTTACCGATTAGATCAAACCACATCCAACTTTGGTTGTTGGTGATAACACTAAATCATCGCTAAACTAGATCGAATTTCGATCCACCAAGAAAATAGTGGGAGTATGGTTTATCCATTACCCATTACGGTTTCTCATGGACTTTGTAGTCCGAGGATCGATTGATGACCTATGGCTCTTTTGTGAGCAGATAGATTCTCGATAATAGAGGTTGGTTTACAAGCCATAACCCTGTGAATGGAGTTTGGTACTCAGAGTCGTTCATACTCTTGTAGAACCACCGAGTGTCTCAGCCCAAAGGGGAGTAATTGGATCTACACGGAAAAGAGTAGAATGAATTCGGTAATTCATGATTTCGCTCAAAAGCGTAAAAATAGGGGTGATTCCTCGAGACTTTCTTGCCAAACAAACGGAATCTGGATTCATTCGAAATGTATGGTATTGCCTTATGAACTTATGACAGATGACTCACAAGGCTTATGTCCTTTGTGGATAAAAAGCAAACCTCTTGGTCATTGGAAGTCATATATTTCTATAATATATGGATTTGACCGTAATATTGATAAGTCTTGTGTAGACTGGATATCCATTTTAGTACAAGAGTGAATATATACATATATATTAGTGTTTGTGAAGGATAACGCCGCACTGAGCTTGGACTCAACATGGGTGTGTTATCTCAAGTCGAATCGACAATGCCACAATTCTCTCTGCAATGTAGATTTGGACAACATTCTCAAGAGTTTGACTCGGTCGAATTCATTAGAATCACTCATTGGTTTCCCATCCATCTTATTGGTTAAGATGATGCATCTGTGTATGCAACATTCAACGAGGAAGTTCTACCCTATGCCTCAGAATGACTCTCAAATCTTCGGATAAAGAGAAATGGGATGGATTCTCTTTGTGACAAGAGATGGTCAGTTATTGAACGTCAATTTTGATCGAATCTTAGATTCGGCAATTAACAAAGCAAGTTTAGTATGTCCTTTAGTATCTTGAGAGAACGAGGAATAATATGCGGGCATATTCAAATGTGAACTTGGATATGTGAGAATACACTGGTTCTGACTTTGTGTCAGATTAAGGATGATCGTTAAGTCGATCTCGGTCTCAGTGTTTACTCTTGTTGAAGCTATTGCCTGGAGAAATCCAAAGAACGCCAACTCGACTTTAACTAGTTGGGTGATTAGCGGCTTCTGTAGTAGCTAGAGAGGCGATATAGCTTAAGGATTTCCTTTCCATATCTGGGAGTCATTCTAGATTTGGAAAGCAGATACCACATCATTGTGCAAACAATGAAGGGGTAGCTTATAAGGATTTCCGAAATCATTGGAGTTCAAGAGCATATTGGGTAGGTACCACATGATTAGATGGACCGGCGACGTTTCGATTCTACGGATCGCCTCGAGCCGACAACCTGACTGATCATTAAGACCTATGACATTCAGATATAGGTGCTCCCCAAGTCACTGACCTATCCTACGACGGCATACTCGGAGTGTACTTTGGAATCTGAAATGGTTATGATAAGTTTTGTGGGTACTAAAATACGGGATGAGTCTCCATTGCTTTAGAGCAAGTGGGAGATGTAGTTTCTTTGTAGTTTTAAATAATAGGGTGTGCTCTAAAACAATTAATCACAAGCTTTCGTGCAAGTGGGAGATTGTTAGGTGTGATGCCCGAAAGACAATTTTTGTAATTGTTTTATTTAATAAATGAAATGATATTATTATTCATATTTATTATTCTCATAATCACCGATGTGACAATAGTATTTACACTACGTAAAACCCCGAGTATATCGTTTATGTAATCACTTAACTCAATGTATGAGATATACACGGGAGGATTGAGTTAGTGAAGATGTACTTAAAATACAATTAGTCCGTAGTAAAGTTAATCGAGAGTATCGGGTCTCCCCTTTAACGCATTTATTAATGCGCCCATAACACGATAGGTGTGATCGCCTTATCCGACTTTCGGTTAAGGGAACCTAATGGGGCATTTATATATGATAGATATATCATATAGTATCGGACCGATTTGATCCGAAGTTCTCAATATAATTCCGTAATTGAGAAGTCTTATCGAATCATTAGATGATCATATTATGGATATATCTTAATCCCGAGGTGATCACGATCAAGCTCGCTTGAATCGGTATGAGGTTTGACTTGACGGTTAAGGATTACACCGAGTCTGCGTGATCCGAATTACCCCATCTTGGCATTGTATCGATTGAGTGAGTAGTCGTGTTATCACAGATACGGAATCCATTCCTTCCATTTATGGAAGTAGATAGACAGCCTCTTATGAGTTAATCCTAGACATTGATCGATCCATGGGATTCATATTACACCGATTAGCTACCAAAGGAGTTATTTGAATTATTGATCACTAGGGGTTAATGGTAAGTAAGACAAGATGTTCGAAAAGCGGTTAACGGTAACTTCCGATTTAGAATGAATAAATCATGGAGGATTAATCCATATGAAATGATTATATCAAGGACGCTTATTACTTTCTCGTGAGGAGATAAATATAATCTTATAATCGGAGGAGTGCATCACGGGATTATGGTGGCATATTCCTCGTGATTGATTTATCGAATATAATTATTCGCTCATCGATAATTATTTATTTGATTTATCGGAGCCACGATTATTAGTCCATGGTCCCCGACGTGCCTCCTAATATAGCATGTATATTCTCGGACGTCGAATCCTAATAATATTGATTTAGTTCATGTTGGACTTTATTAAAACGATATGTGAATTAATTGTTTAGTGGACTATTAAATTAGTTGGGCTAAATAATTAAATATGTGGAAAAGACATTTTCCATAATCTTGGCCCAATTATTGTGTAATGGCAAAAATTAATATTGACTAGGTCAATATATACAAATTTCGCCCCATGTGATTGTTTTTTAACAAGGAATTAGTTTTCTTGTGTGTTAAAAAGACATGTGCATAAAATATTTATTGGATAAATATTTATGGTAAATAATAAAGATATGAATATTCTTGATTTGTTTTGGAATATTTTGGGATTATCTTTATTTACTAGGATTATTATAATTGATTTTGTATTAATTGTAAAATCCTTGGAGGCTAAGTTTTACTCTCCTATATAAAGAGAGTTCTCCCAAGTCTAAAACACACAATAAATTTCGACTTCTCCTCTTAGAGAGAAGAAGTGATAATTTCGGCCAAGGGGTTTAAGGGGAAAATCTTGGAGATTTTTCCGGGTAGCATATTGGAGGGGTTCGAGTCGAGAATTCCTTCCACCGGGAATTGCTTGGATCACACGTACGGAAGATCGTGGTGCTCTTCACATCATTGTTCGATCATCCTAATAGCGGTTCTCCAACTTGGATTTTGAGATCCAAGAGGTATGTTCTACAACTTACTTGTAGATGTAGATTTAATGTTTTATTACGTGTATTATATAGATCTAGATCCTTAAATCGCTTCCGTTGCGATGATATTTTCCTAACAGTAGATTCACAATCACTTTCAGCAGGAGTATTTATAGATATAGAGTTGTATACCTCCTCAGTCTCTTCCATAATTGCCACTAAAGCATAATCATCCATATCAGCAACAAGTGCAAGTATCATCAAATTCATTTCCTTTTTCAACTTCATAGCTTTGATTCGTCTTCAAAGAACCATTGCTTTCATGCCGATTTTCTTTGCTTTGATTTTTGTTCTTCAAGAGTCCGGACAATCAGTCCGAAGTGTCCAGGTTTTTCTTGCATTTGAAGCACGAGATAATCGTGTTCCTTTTTCTATTTAAGGTCGGGACGATCCAGTTTGAAAGTGTCCTGGTTTCTTGCAATGAAAACACAAATAATCATTATCTTTCTTGGATTCTTCCTTCTTCTTTTCACTTGATTTCTTTGTGAAATTCCTTGAAAAACCCCTTCCTGTTTTCATCATTCTGATTTTCTTGCTCAGTAGGGCAATTTGCTCTTGCATCTCATCCAGTAGATCATCTTGACCTCCGATGATTCTTCTTTATGTGTAGCAACCAATGCATTAGTCTTTGGTTCTTCTTTTTCGATCTCGTGAACAAGTTTCTTCTTTGAATTCATATGCTTTGAGATTTGAAAACAGCTTGAAGGTGTCTTCTTCATGTAGACTCCTGGATTCCTCTATGGCAGTAACCTTCATCTCCCAAACCTCTTTATCAGGTAGGGCTTCCAAGATTCTTGTATTGATCTCTTCTTTTGTGTAGATTACATTCAGCAGAGTGAGTTCATCCATGATAGCATTGAATCTTGACTCCATTTGTTCAATGGTTTCATTTGATTTCATTTTGAAATCTTGCAACTTCTTTTGGTCACTCTGACTTTGTTTTTCTTTATAGCATCAGTGCCTTCACAGATAAGTTGTAATTTTTCCCAAAGTTCCTTTGCAGTTTTGCAATCCTTCACTTTCATGTACATATTTCTATCCAAGGTTCTGTAAATGATATCAATAGAAATATTGTTGAGGTTTGCTCTTTTTCTATCTTCAGCACTTGGAACATACTGAGTTTCACTGCCCACGGTTATGGCCTTAGTGACTTCCAGTGGTCCATCAGTCAGCACATCCATCATCTCATCATGTGTTGCAGCTAGATAAGCCTTCATACGACATTTATACTCATCAAAACGATCTAATGAACACATCAACATAGTCCTAGCATACTGGTTGTTATCCATGATGCAAAGCTTTGAAAATCACAAACATTAAAATGTTTTCAAAGTATTCTCACAAGCACAACAAGTAAGATTACTTTAGAACAGAAGCACTGCTCTGATACCAATTGTTGGTCCCTTGAAAAGGCTTTGGTTAAGTTTAGAGGGGGGGGTGAATAAACTTAAAACTTTTAGAGTTAACAAACTCAAGAATGTCGTGAGCTCATCGACCACTCGATGAGTCATCCGCGATTGATGTTACTGGATTTGTTGCATATATTCAAATTAAGCCTTGTTACTTGTTGTTAAAAAGATGATACTGAGTATTAGATACTCAGTGGTGTAAGTGTGAGATTCAGTTGCTCATTTCAGTATGTTGATGTGATCAGTATACTAAATGCAGAAAGTAAGTAGGTAAATTTTATAGTGGTTCCAGGTGGTGTAATCCTCGCACCCACTCTTCTCCTATGATGTTGGAGGAAATTCACTGTAGAGATCTTTGAGGTTGCAATTACAAAAATCCCTAAGTCGCCTATCCTTCACCAATAACTATGGCTTCACAAACCTGAATATTTGAAACAGCGGGATTGCCGCCCAAAAAGTATTCCACTGGGTCCTTGAAGGGTAGGATTGCCTCTTCACCACTCCACCACAAACAACGATTCTTGACACCTAAGTGCTTCTCTTGCCTTTCAGGGTTTCTTGTAAAAGAAAGTTTGAATCAAGTAAATGATTCAACAATCAGCAGCTTGATCAGGATGAAATGATCCGCAGCTTGATGTCTTCAAGTGTGTGTACTTGATGTCTTCAAGTGTGTGTACTTGATGTCTTCAAGTGTGTGTACTTGATGTAACTTGATAGCAGGTTACACTTGAAGAGTTTTTTGGATCAGTAGCTTTTAGCTCAGTGATGTCAGCAGGGTGAA
This sequence comes from Gentiana macrophylla, assembly GCA_026214975.1. Classification (NCBI taxonomy): domain Eukaryota; kingdom Viridiplantae; phylum Streptophyta; class Magnoliopsida; order Gentianales; family Gentianaceae; genus Gentiana; species Gentiana macrophylla. The sequence continues at coordinate 47,639,198 of CM047810.1, read as the reverse complement.
TTTCTTGATCAGAAACTTGATAAATTTGAGTAGATTAATTGTTTTTCATCACTTTTCATCATCTTCAAACTGAGTCAGAAGTCCTCTATTTATAGGTAAGAAAAATGTGACTTCTTGTTTGAAATTCAAATAGCCGTTTCAGATTTGTCTCCATCTTGACTTGCTTTTTCCGATTTCATAGTAATCGACACATTTGTCGCTTACTTTTTTGTCGGTTTCCACCGCCCACCCTTTGACTTATATCCATTGGTTAATCCTCTGAATCATTCCAACGTTCTTTTCATCTTGGCCATTGATTTGTTGACAATATCAAGGCTTGTAATCCATCATTATCCTTCTAATCTTCCTATGTAACCCTTGATTAAATCGAGAATTATATTCAGCAGATGCCTGTGTATATTAGTCTGTTGATGTTCCTGTCAGTCAGCTGTCTTAAGTCTGCTGTGTTTATGAAACACTTCAGCTGACTGCTTTTCATCTAACTTTTTATTATGAAGTTGGAGTACACCATTTTGAATATAACTAGGTTCCAATCACCACTTAACATATGGAACTTAGACCTTGTACACAAGGTATATGTAATCAGTTTAGGTCATCACAGACTTCCCTAAATTCTGATTTCATATCCTTGACTTTAAATACTAAGTTTGATCCCTTAGTCTCAATAACTAAGTTTGACCCCTCAGCCTTCAGTCTTCAGCAGGTTCCTAACTAGTCTACTGACCTAGTTACCCTACTGATCTAGACATGTCTGCTGATACAGTCAGCTGACCTAATTACAATGCTTGTTTGATCAAACCTATACAAAGATCAAACTCTAATAAACCTATACATTTGATCTAGATATCTTTTTGCCTTTGCTGTATAAAAACTAGTCTGGCACTCATCATTAAAACTTAAAATGTGTCCAACAATCACTATTCTTTTTTTTCAAAATAAAACCTGCATCTTGATATTTTTTTATTGGTTTTAAACCGCATCAAATCAAAATGTTTCTTACATAGCCGTCATTTGAACTCAACGTTTCATCTGAGTTCAAATAATACATTATGAATCTGCAACCTAAAACAGTCCACTATTTGTATACAAACATATTGGTCAAAATGTCAGATAATAAGTAATTAGATTCAATTCTTCAATGGATTCATGATCGACAAAGGTGCAATTACTTAAAACTAAACAGGCTGTATGTTCACTTAACCAACTCTGACAAACTTCAAACTCAGATGGAATCAAACAAATATATATGCATGTTATCATTTACACAGAAAGTGAAATACTTAGCAATTGTTACTCAAAATCTGAAAACAATTTCTCATTTACCGACTAATGGGCAGTTTGTTAAATGAATTAAGTACTTATTCTGAAAATATTAAGTGGTAGTTAGATTAATGGGCTGTTTGTTAAATAAATTAAGTATGTATTCTGAAAATATTAAGTGGTAGTTAGATTAAGTGTTGTTTGATAATATTTTTTATACCACTCAAGGAAATGAGGAAGAATGAAAAATGGTTTCCGATCATTTACTTAAGGTTATGTGTCTTTGAGTGGATGAGGTGGGGGAGCTTAGGCTATCAGCTTCCATTTAAAAGGTTGTTTCGGGTTGGGAGGGTGTATTAGTTGCATGTGGGAGTCTAATTCATTATTCATATCACATTTTTTTGTATGATGGGGAAAGGTTTAAAGTGGTCTCAAGTTTTCGGAAGTATGTTCATCATTGACACCATTACTTTTTTTCGTCGCTTGCAAACTCTAGATTGAGGTAAGTTCCGCTTTCTAACAACTTATCGTATTTCAATCATACATCTTTAGAATGTGATGACTTTTCTTTTGGATTTTGTTGATAATGTTGTGGTACTAACTGCTTAGATATACCTTTGTGTCTTCGGCATTATGCCTACTTTGTTGACGATGAAGGAGAACAAGTAACCATGGCCTAGCATCAGATATGAAGACCGTGTAATTGTCTAAGTACTTTTTCTTTGTTGTCCTATCATTAATATCTAAGTGTCGTGCTTTAAAGTGGGGTAAATAAAGTGTAATATTTTCAGACTATTTTTGGCTCTATTAATTTTAATTTTAATAATCTAAGGAGTATTGTTCTTACTTTAAACGTTGATGTTTTGTTGTCAAAAACACAGCGAAATATTATACTATCTAATATCAACTCGATTTCCTTATTATCGGTTGCGTATTTTGTACCTGATCAGGCGCAACAATTAAGGGGATTGCTAATCAAATGTGATGAAAAATTGGATCTGATAAAAAAGGTATACATTTAGGAAGAGAAAACGGGATGCATCTAGGAAGAGTAGAAGAAATGGGCATCAAAGGCTACCGTCATTCTGTTTTCATTATTATATACTTCTTCCGTCTTATAAAAAAAATCCATTTTTTGAAAATAAATTGTTCCATAAAAAAATGTTTATTTAGAAAACCAATATATCATTTAATGCACTTTTTCCAAGCATACCCCTATCATAAAATTTAATGTTTATATATATTAATTTGGGAGCAATTACTATTTGATAGGGGTATATATATCCATCGATACAATACATTAATTGTTTTCTTAATTTGTGTGCACCACAAGAAGTGAACACTTTTTGTGGGACGGATGTAATAATTCAATGACATAGATGGTCACGCACGAAAGTTTACACCTATTGTTTGCACCCCACTGTAACTTCACGTAACAAGTTTATTCTTGATTAAAAAATCGACTTTATGAAAGTCGTGCAAAGATAGTGTGGTGTATCGATATAATCACGGCGGTGCAAACAAATGCCCTTTTATCATAGGTTTGGATTTTTGTTTGTTTTCATAAATTTTTGTTGTTCAGTTGCCCCGTGCATCATGTATGGGTTAGTGGCTAGTAAATTGTTATATGTAATTGTAATGTCCGAAGTAATTAGATGGTGTCGATAAATCTCACATAAATAATAACACGATTTACCTCGACAAATGAACCATAAACAAAAGGCCATAGTTTGCTCATACAATGATAAACAAAATGTTTCCCCGAGCTGATCGGCTCCAAAAGAACTCTAATGGCCCAATACAGTCGTACGCAAGATTCCAATTATCGTCAACATCCCCAACCCAGCTGGGAAAAACTTTTGATAACCTCACTTACCACCCCCCCGCCATCCCCAAAAAAAAAAAAAAAAAAAGGATACAAAAGACGATACGTCCCCTACAAAATGCTATCAATCCTAGAAGATCTTGAAGAGCAGGCCACCGTGTGTGGCGAAAAAGGGAGCAAACACAAGTGATTCGACAGCCATTAGCTTGATGAGAATGTTGAGTGATGGTCCAGATGTGTCTTTAAGAGGATCACCCACAGTGTCGCCAATTACAGCTGCTTTATGTGCATCAGATCCTTTAGGCCCCAAAGTTCTTGCATGTTCAGAAGCACCCGCCTAAGGTACAGGGGAAAAGAAAAAAAACCAAAGTTGAAAGGTTAGGAAGATAAACTGAAGTAAAAAGGTAGAAAAATTGCAGTAAAAGATATGTATATGGTTAACCTCGATATACTTCTTGGCGTTATCCCAAGCTCCACCAGTGTTTGATGCAGATATAGCAATCTATTAAACAAATAAACAAAGAGAAATCGGTTCAATAAAAAAAGGTGACCAATAATTGTTCACGTTTTCTTTAAGGCTAAAGAAACAGACTACAATGAGCAAAATCATTTACCTGCACACCGGACACAAGGGAACCGGCAAGGACCCCAGACAATGTTTCAACACCAAAGAAGATCCCTACAATGAGGGGTGTGAGCATCACAAGAGCACCAGGAGGAATCATCTCCTTAATTGAAGCATCTGTGGAGATCTTGACACAGGTGGCGTAGTCGGGCTTGGCAGTACCCTCCATAAGGCCTGGTATTTCGTTGAACTGCCTACGCACTTCTTCAACCATTTTTAGAGCTGCACTTCCTACGCTTTTCATTGTCATGGCAGAAAACCAATAAGGAAGCATTGCACCCACGATCAAGCCGATAAAAACCTTTGGCGTTAGGACATCTACGGTTGAAATAGCTGCCCTGCTCACAAATGCACCGAATAGAGCAAGAGACACAAGAGCTGCAGAACCAATTGCAAAACCCTACAAGAAATTTAACAAATTATGATGACTACTATGCCGACCAATAAAACCCATCTTTACGGTTGATGAGCAGGAAGCATCAACCATAAGGCAAAACATGTTCGTCTTTTTATACACAAGGCAAGTCATCTGACTATGTAATGTCATTTCAATCCATTTCCTAATAGAGTTAAACCTCGATAAATGAATACCCTCAGGACCAGAAAAAAAATATTCGTTTAGCGAGGTTATCCATTTATCGAACATTATTTTAAGCCCTTTTGCCCAAGTCAGGACCGAAGAAAATTATTCATTTGGCGAGGTTATTCATTTATCGAGGTTTAATTGTAATCTGATTATGGACAAAGGCTAAGAAAACCAAATATCACAAATGTCAGAATAGAAAGAACTAACACACCTTCCCAATAGCAGCAGTGGTATTGCCTGCAGCATCAAGGGCATCAGTTCTCTCCCTAATTCTGTGGCTCATACCAGCCATCTCAGCAATGCCTCCAGCATTGTCGCTGATGGGACCATAAGCATCTATAGCCAAACCCGTTGCTATTGTGCTTAGCATTCCAAGGGCAGCAACCGCAATACCGTACATTGCAGCAAAACTAAAACTAATATAGATGCTAATTGCAATGGCAAAAATCGGAATGATAACAGACTTGTATCCCAAGGCTAAGCCAAAGATCACATTCGTAGCTGCTCCAGTACGGCAAGAATCAGCAACATCTTGCACAGGGCTGAAATGGGAAACAATCAAATTCAAGAATCAACATGTCAAAGATAAACTGGATGAAAGCAAATGCTGTGTAGTACCTGTAGGCATTGCTTGTGTAGTACTCTGTAACAAAACCAATAACAAGCCCGGCCCATAGACCAACAGAGACACACAAGAACAGCTGCCTGCAAAATCACATCAAGATCAATCCAATGAAAGACATATTTACAACTGTTGTATTCCTAGCTTCTTTCCCAACTCCTCCCCTTCTTTGACCTCTATTAATACTAAACGCTCACTTTTTCTCTCCCAGGCCAAGGCAAAATAAATCAATGAATGCATAAGTGAAAGTTTGAAGCCAATGTTGCCCTAGAGCATTACATTACCATTTATCAAAATGTAAAAATCATTCTCCTAAAAGTCAAAGAAGTAAAACTTCAGCAAATAGTGGCAGAAACAAAAAGGTGAAATATCTTTACAAATTTACAAGAAAGCGAATAAAAAACCTACCAGCTATGAACCACCTTCTGAACTCCAAAGTTAAATATGGTGAAGGATGAAGGAAGGGCAATCCAACTGACAACTGCAATACCAACTGTCATCAAAATCGTAGAGATAACCAGCTGCTTTTTCAATGCTGGCTCAATTTGCTTCACATCCTTGACTTCAAAGAAGTCAGTAGCAAATAATGTGGTGAGCAAACAGACAATGATTCCCACAGAGCTGATAAGGAGAGGATACAACATAGCTGTAAATTCATGATTGATCCCAAAGGAGGAGATTGAAGCGACAACAAGGGCAGCACATGACGACTCAGCATAAGAGCCAAAGAGATCAGATCCCATACCAGCAATATCCCCAACATTGTCACCAACATTGTCAGCAATAACCTATGAAATCACAATTCAGTTATTAAAAGGGACTCGGAATATCTTGGCACTCTAGACAAAAATAACCTACCGCAGGATTTCGAGGGTCATCCTCAGGAATGTCCTTTTCCACCTTGCCTACAAGATCAGCACCAACATCAGCAGCTTTTGTATAAATACCACCAGCAACTCTTCCGAAAAGGGCCATCGAAGATCCACCAAGACCATAACCAGTTATTGCTTCAAATAGACCTTCCCAGTCATCACCATAATACAACTTGAAGAGGTTGATGGTAATATATAACACCAGAAGACCATTGGCAGCAAGAAGAAATCCCATTACTGCACCAGACCTAAATGCAACAATGAAGGCCTTTCCGACTCCTTTCCTAGCTTCCAAGGTTGTCCTAGCATTTGCATAAGTAGCAATTTTCATTCCAAGAAATCCAGAAAGTACAGAGGTAACAGCACCGAGCAAAAAGGATATCGTGCTGAAGGCAGCAGTAGCAAGAGCTGGTTTGCACAATTTTGAACTGTCATATGTGCAGGGCTGATTCTTTGTGCTGAATCTCTCCACAGATCCAAGGAAAAGGAAGATCAAAATGGCAAAGGCAACCATGAATACACCCACATACTGATACTCAGTAAAGAGAAAGGAGGTGGCACCTGTTACATCAACATGCACCATGTTAGTGAAAAAACAACGCAAAAACCAGCTGGCTAAAGAAAGGAGGAAGCTAAACGCTGCTATCAGGACAAGTAACAACAAAAACACCACGAGGAAAAGGAAGACATGGAGAAGTAATTCATTGTTCTCATTAAACAGATTGTAAACTCCTAAAAATCATGTCACACCATGTGACATAACAAGTAAAAGGAAGAATTTCATTGAACAACTGCTACAACAATATACATGTATCCTTATCCTCTAATGAAATGCATGATGTATATAGTCATCTGCTCTTCAAAATGACAAATGGTTGCCAGAAAAACAATCAAGAAAGGAACATTTCACCCTGTGACTAGAATGATGATCCAAAGCCAATGATCTTTAATATTAAATCTTCACGAATTTAGACAATATTGTAAATATAGAAGTGCTTTAACTCTTACATATCAATGACAATTCAATGTTAAGTTATCCAAAGGTAAAAAAAATGTACGAGATTTAAAATGCAAGCCTGTCTCTAACCCCAAGAAACAGAGTCAGATGCAAGACCATGATTTCAAACCCATAGAGGCTCAAACCAATATCGCACGCTGTAAAATCATTCAAGATACTGATCTCCGATAAGGCCAACAAAACCACAAGTAGATCACAAAATAATATAATGAACAAATATTAAATAAAAGCCACTGAAGATAACACAGATCTAACAATATAGTCAAAAAGTGGGTCAAAAGAGGCCATAGTCCAGACAGGAAAACAATCAAGAACATGAACATCCAAGAAAGTTTTCCTTTACTTGGTGACAGTTATTTTACAGTCCTGTATTAACAATTCAGTCGCACCAAAATACTGCGGCAAATCAGCACAACGACAAAGAGAAAGCTTTGAATAAAATTAGCCAGTCAAAAGGCTGGAGCTTCAGCTGAATCAAAGTCGAAATAGAACAAGAAAAGATCTTCCTTATATAAGTTTAAACAGCTCTAATCAAGTACATAACTAAAATCACTATCATACCACTCCCTTACCCACTAACAAAATGAAATGCGTCCATTTGCATCATATAGATTGAAAATGTAGACTTTCGGGCAAAGAAAATGAATGAGAAGAAAAACAAAAATGTTTTAGATACGAGAAGAAGTGTATATAGGAACTAAAGCTGTTAGGGTATTATACCTTCAGAAATAGCAGTTTGGATTTCAGCGCACTTCTGAACAACGCTGTGTTCATTGATACCTTCCTCCTCTTCAATCAGAGACTCAGTAAAGCCGTTCTTTCCGTCGGCGGCAGGAACATGAACCTTGTCGGAGGAAACCTTAACGCGAGAGACGATAAGCCACTGAACAAGAGAAAATGCGATACCGACAAAAGCACAAGCCGGAATGATAATCTCCGTTCCGAGATCTGGCAATATCGTCGCACCCATTTTCGCCTTCCTCCACCTACACAATGCGTGTCACCGCGTACTAGTTTAGCTACAGCTATAATTAAGAAAGAAAGAAAGAACGAACGAATAGAAATGGCAACCCGCAGTATAAATAAGATAAAAGAAGGAATAGAAACGCGATATTTGCGGTAGGTTTTAAAGGGCAGAATGATACGTGAGCTGTATGCTGTGTTGTATCGCAGGAGTTTCTATATTTATAATGTCACACGAGGATGAAGAAAGATGCTAATAGTGAACACCTAATATACACAATTATACAACAAACAATTATCATAAGGGTTCTATTGACGGGAGGTTCTACTATGGAGATCTAACATGTAGTGAGTGATGCATGTGTTGTAATCTGGGCACACACACGATTTATTCTCAGAATGAAATCGCGTGTGGTCCATTATCTTACGCTATCCACTCATTTCCCTCTATTGACTACCTCATTTTAACTACAGACACCTTATTATTTTCGGCATCATAAAAAATTATTTCGATACTAAGAATTTTTTTAATGAACGTAATTGTTTAAAAACGAAATTTAGTAGCACCGACTTTTTACGTTATCAAAGTGTCACCATTTAGAAACGCCAGTTTACTAACGTTGATATCGAAAAGAAACATCAGTGACACTGACTTTCCTAGTATGGTATCGGAAGTAAAAACAAAAATATATGTATAGTGTCGAAAGTAAAAGAAAAAAATTCAAAAAAAAATGACAATAGTAAAACCGGGGGCTAGCAGAAGGCACCTTATCATTAGGGATGGCAATGGGTCGGGTAGGGGGCGGGTTTAGGCTCTCCGACCCATACCCACTCCTAATTTTTTTACCCATACCCGAACGGTATAAATAAAATCCCCATACCCACCCCCCAACGGGTAACGGGTAGGTACGGCGGGTAGAAATGCGGATACGTGAGCGTGTATAAATAATTTTTAAGTCTGAAATGAATTTGATTTTAAGTCTGAAGTAAGACATTTTGCAAATGAATGTCCTATTAGAACTAATGTTTTTAGTTTTTTATCGGTTCTTTTCTACTAACAATAACGTTAGGTTTAGTTCTTTTCTAATTTCTACTAACCTCAAAGAAAAGCAACGGGTAGGGTAGAGTACGCGGGGTCGGGAATGGGTCGGGGCGGGTAGGGTAGGGTTTTATCTATACCGATACCCGACCCGATACCCGAACGGTATAAATTTTACCCATACTCGACCCATTACCCGAATGGGTGGTTAAAATCATACCCGAACGGGTAGGAGTGAACGAGTAGAGGCAGTCGGGTTGGGCGAGATTGCCATCCCTACTTATCATAATTAACCGCTAAATATTTACAGGGGCAAAGTAATTAACATAGTGTCGGTGTCAATTTTTTGTTTTCTTTTCCAGGTTTTGGAAGGTGTCGGTGTCATTTAAGACCCTATTTTTCCTTTATTATTATTTTTTTTGTAAACCACTCATCAATTAATATCTACATGTAGTCATTAGTTACCAAATAATATTGGATGTTTGGATATATATATTGTTGTAAATTTTCCCAACAAGAAATTACGGTAAATATTAACCCGTGGTCTATGACGATACCAAATTTCACCAGTTCACGTGTCAAGCACAGGGCACCTAAATAATAACGAGAATGGATCTAATACCTTAACTGTAAGGGCCAGGAGCCTCATCACAGGCCTAAGGGCTGAACTGAATCCCACTTAAAAAGGGTTGTTCAGGTCACCTCCAGATCCACCGCAGGTCGGTCAGGGCAGGGGAGGCATAGACCTACGCAACTCGCTTAAATTGACCTCAGTATCTCGCCGCAGGTCGGCTAGAGAGTATAGTACATAATGATTACACAATAATTATGGAAAGAATCCTAAGCTTTTAAGGCTCTGATCTTTATCATTTAATACGAACATCTCGATTATCTCCTCAAATCAAGATATAATCCCAGGATTATCTCTAACTAGAATAACACGAAAAGAGAGTCCACAGTGGACACGGCCCACGCAGGCCTAAGGCACAATCGCCCCATATATAAACAATCACAAAGAACTACGGCAGACTTGATTCCAAGATATACATTGGATACAGAGGCACCCAGGAAAATTCCCAGACTCAGTCTAAATCACCCCCAAAACTTCTTCTCATATTCATATTTCTCTCGATTAATTACCCTCAACAAATTACCACTAGATCAAAGGACCTAGATTTTATACCCGACTTAATTTTGTTTCACAATTGGCGCTGCTAAGGAGGGCCTCCTACCGATAATTGTTGTTGAGGTATAAAGAAAACATATAACAATGTCAAATCCCGGAGAATCAAATACTGTGATGCGCACGAAGTCCCGGTCGTTAATAGCGAAAATGATGGCGTAAAACATTGACAATTCATCAGGCCCCTATGATTAATATTATCTATGGAGGCCCCGAGGAGGATAGCAGCAGGACTGTTGAGTCACTAAATAAAAGGCAACGACTCTCCGGTGAAGTGGCGTACGTTCCCTAGGACCCATTTCCTTTGACAATGAATAACGAAGGATTGGTAATCGAAACCGTAGTTAATCAAAATCTAGTAAAAAGAGTTTGTGTGGATACCGGAAGTGCAGTGAATATACTGTATTACCACGCCTTTCAAACAATGAAGCTAGATAACAGAGATTTAACTCCCGTGTCCACACCGTTCTTTGGTTTTGCTGGGACATCTGTTTTACCTATGGGAATGATTGAGATGGTTACCACCATTGGCCAAGAGCCAAGGAGTAGAACCTTAGGCATCAGTTATGTTGTTTTTCAATCCCCTTCTCCCTATAATATCATTATGGGTCGACCAGCATTGATTGATCTCTGAGTTTCCCACCCTGTACGGGTCGGTGAAGGTCAAACGGGATGTGGAAACAACCAGGAACTGCTATGCCACCATTACCAACGGAGAAGCTACAGTCCGACAGGTCCGTATGGAGGAACTTCTCCCAAAAGACGAGGAAACATAGTCCTCATAAGATAAAGTGGAAAATGTCTGTCTTTGGACGGCCACGCCGACCTGATAGTGGCAGTTGGAGCTTGGATCCCTGATTGGCACACAGAACAGCTCATTGGGATACTCAAAGAATTCTGAGATGTATTTGCATGGAAAACTGAAGACATGCCCGGTTTATCCCCGGACATCGCAATTCATAAACTAAACATGGATCCAAACCGGAAGCCAATTCGACAAAAGAGGAGGCACTTTACGCAGGAGCGTATGGATGCGATTCAGAAATAAGTAACCAGGTTCCTTCAAGTGAATATTATTAAGGAAGTACAATACCCGGAGTGGCTAGTGAATCCCGTGCTAGTCAAGAACCCAGACGGCAGCTGAAGGATGTGTGTAGACTTCACTGACCTCATCAAGGCTTGTCCTAAGGATTTTTACGCTCTACACAAGATAGACCGTCTTGTAGACTCCACCGTCGAATTTGAGGTGTTTTGCATTCTTAGATGCCTATAGGGGTTATCACCAGATCCCCATGGATCCCAACGACGCAAAAAAACCTCGTTTATAACAGAGCTCAAAACCTTTTGTTATATAACCATGCCTTTTGGCCTAAAGAATGCGGGAGCAACATCCCAGAGGGCAGTGAATAAGATCTTTATTGGCTAAATTGGCAGATGTATGGAGGTGTATGTTGATGATTTACTGATTAAGATCAGGACTCTTGAACAGTACTTAAAGGATGTCAGAGAAGTTTGTAGGGTGCTTTAGTGGACCCAAATGAAGCTCAATCCTAAGAAGTGCACGTTCGGGGTAAGATAGGGTAAGTTTTTAGGGTATATGACCTCAAAGGAAGGAATCAAAGCAAACCCAGATAAGCTAGACGTGTAATGGACTATGCCCTCACCGAAAAGTATTAAAGAGGTTCAAAGGCTGACAGGGTGGATGGCCGCCCTAAGTATATTCCTGTCCAGGTCGGAAAAACGTGCTCTTCCTTTCTTTAAAATTCTGAAGAAAACGGCGCCGTTTCAGTGGAACGAGGAAAGTCAGTGGGCCTTTGAATAATTAAAGTCGTACCTAGCAGATTTGCCGACCTTGACATCCCTAAAAGAAGGAGATATATTGTCACTTTATTTATCAGTTTATGACGAAGCTATAAGCGTTGTACTGGTAAAAGAGTAAGATCAAACACAACGGCCAATCTTCTACGTAAGCATGGCCCTACATGGCCCAAAGGTTTGATATACTAGCGCTGAGAAGTGCATGCTTCTAGGAAATTGAGACCTTATTTCCAAGCTCACACCATAAGGGTAGTAACCGACCAGCCTTTGAAACAGGTGTTAGCTATGCCGGAAACATCAGGGAGACTAGCAAAGTGGATTGTGGAGTTAGCCAAATACGACCTGGAGTTTTGCCCATGAACTGCAATCAAAGCCCAAGCTTTGGCCGATTTTCTAGCAGAAGGGGAGGCTATCACCGTCAACCAAGAGCAGCCGAGCTGCACAAATAAGCAATGGACGCTCTACGTAGATGGATCGTCTGGTAAAGAAGGACATGGGGCAGGTCTTATACTGGTTAGTCCCAAAGGAGAGGAATTTCCTTATGCATTGTGTTTCAGCTTTCAAGCAACGAACAATGAATCTGAGTACGAAGCTTTGATCTCCGGGCTACGATTGGCAGTAAAGCTTGGAGTGAAGAACTTGTAGGTTTATAGTGACTCCCAACTGGTCATGAACCACGTCAAAGGGGAGTAAGGGAAAAGAAGAGCCCTTGAAAAGACATTTAGCCGTAGTTCAAATGTTATGGAAAGATTTCGAAGGGATACAGATAGACTAGATCCCCCGATCCCAAAATAAGCAAGCAGACGCGCTATCAAAATAGGCGTCCAATTTTAAGTCTAACAAGAAGATATTGGTTGAACAACTGCAGGAAAGAAGCTACGAGCAACAGACAGTACAACCGATAACTCAGAAAGAAACTTGGATGGATCCTATTGTATCCTATCTGAAAAGAGGAGTTGTTAGGAACATTTTATTATGTTTTGATGATGGCCATACTAGCTGTTATAGAAAGCCTAAAATAAGTTAGAATTCTCTGTATAAGTATTTACTTAGAGTCTGGCATATTGTATAAGTTGAGTCAGACAAGTATTCTACTAGTTGGTAGGACAGCAAAGTGAAACAGATTTTCAGCAGAGTGAAGCCAGCCAAGTACCAGCAGAGAAGCAATGAGGACGTTATGGTCTGACTTATAACCAAGGAAGTCTGTGATGACCTTGGATAAGTCTAAGTTATGTTTTAAGTGATTAAACTTAATATTTAAATATGGTGTACACTGATCTCACACAAATCAAGGATCAGTGAAGTACAAGGATTCTCCTTTAACTGAAAGAATGAAGGAAACAGTGAATCGGCAAAGAAAACTGACTTTCGGCTGAGTGAAGACAAAGCAGTTAAGGAAGATCTAAGCGGCAAATTCAGAAGGATCACTTGACCGATCAAAGAACGGCTAAGTAAACTTTACTTAAATAGATTTCAAAATATGATGAAGATACAGAGGATCAAGCATTAAATGCACAATCAATAGAGGATCAATCAAGAACGGATTTTCTGATAAACGTTTGAAGAAAAATCCGATCACTGAAATCAAGGAAAATATAATTAAGGGGGAATCAAGAATAAAATCAAGGATTATTCCCTTCATTAATATAGCCAATGGACGGAAATTCAAATCAAGAATCATCAAGGCTATAAGTAGAAGGCATTGACAGACCAAAAAAAAAAAGAGAGAAGAAATACGAAAAAAAATCTGAGCAAAAACTCTATCAAAGTGAAAAGTCTTCTATCTGTGAAAAAAAGAAGAAGAAATATCCAGTGATCAACTCAAAACTGAGAGCCATATTTCAACATCAAGCATTGAGATTGATCAACAAGTTTGTGAATCCAATTCACATCAATCAAGCAACTGAATCAGAGCCATCTGAGATGGAGTTGTGTTTGTGATAGCTACTGAAGGATTTGATCCCCAAGGAGCAGTGAAAGAGACTGAGTCACTGAAGCTGTTGTAGTCAAGGAGTGATAGTCTTGTAGATTGTGAAGCTTGTGAAGTCAAGGACAATCGTATTATTGTATCTGTGAAAACAATAGTGAATTCCTCCAATCATCACAGGAGAAGAGTGGATTAAGGGATTACACCATCCTGAACCACTATAAGCCTTGTGTCAATTTACTTTCAGCAATCTACCATACTGCATTCATTTAATTACTTATATTATATCCTATATCTGTGATTTCCCAAACTACTTTGAAACAACATAGTAACAAGGGACTTATCCGCTGCCCAAAAGCTTTTAAATACAAGAAAAGTTTTTGAAACTCCACTATAGTCATTCACCCCCCTCTGACTATAATTTTACCCTTCTCTAGGACCAACAATTGGTATCGGAGCAGTGTTCCTAGTATCAGAACCTGTTCAGATCTAATTTCTGGTAACAAGGAGATCACATATTTTCAAAGTAGTTTTCAAATCTGTGCTTTCTACACATATACACAAATATCTCTTATTTGTACTCATGGATTCCTCAAACTTTATGTCAAAAGTACCTGTTTTCAATGTTAATAATTTTGATGAATATAAAATAAGAATGTTATCTCATCTTGCAGCAACTAATGAGGAGATGCTAGATGTAGTTAATGATGGCCCAATCATGATCATGACAGTGGTAGCCACAGGAGCAGATCAAGGAAAAGAAGTGGACAAACCCAAGAAAGATTGGACCAAGGATGACAGGAGAAGACAAATCTAGACTTCGTTGCAAAAGATATGATTTTGAAGACCCTGGATAGCAACATGTTCTTAAGAATCAAAGATTGCAAAACAACAAAGGAGATGTGGGAGAAGCTGGCACTGATAAATGAAGGATCTGAAGCAGTTAAAGAAAACAAATTATCTGTTGCAAAACAGAAATTTGAGAACTTCAAAATGAAGGCTGGTGAATCCATTGATCAAATGGACAACAGATTCTCAAGCATCATCAGTGAACTGCAACAACTTGGACACACATATCCTCAGAAAGAAGTGTGCTTGAAGATCTTAAGAGGCTTACCTGAAAGGTGGAAGATCATCACATCAGTAATCAGAGGGACAACAAATCTTGCAAACACTGACACCCTGACTTTGATGTCCCAACTAAAGGCTCATGAATTTGAGTTGAACGGCGAAGACATTGTACCAAAGAAGGCACATAGGGCGCCTGCTGCACCTCACACCAAGTCAAAGTCAAGCGGTGATACAAACAAAGAAAGAGACACATGAGCTTAAGGAACATGTAGCTTTATTGGTAAAACGTTTTGACAGGTTTAGCAAGAAGAAGATATTCAAAGGAGGATCATCATCAAACAAGAAGTCAAGCACAAGCAAAGACATGAAGAAAAAGGATGATGAATACAGATGCTTCAACTGTAATAAGAAAGGCCACTTCAAGGCTGATTGCCCTGAAGAAAAAGACAAAGTAGAGGATAAGAAGAAGTACAAAATAATTGAAAAGAGAAAAAGCAAGAAGGCACTCAAAGCTGAATCTAACAGTGAAAAAGATGAAGATGATGGTGAGGGTGACTGCTCAGAAAATGAAAAAGCCTATCTATGTCTTATGGCTAAAGAATCAAATGAAACTGAGGTAACATCTAGTTCATGCTCATCATCTAATGCATCCACATCTAACACTGAACAATCTTCTATTCTCCCCTTAGACTCTGCAAACCTAATCCAAAATCTCATGAGTAAATTTGAACAGATTGAGGTGAATCATGAAATTCTGGAACAGGAATGCGAGAATCTAAGAAAGGAAAATAAAAGACTAAAGAAAGAACTGGATAAAGCAAAAGCTGAACTAACTAGTAAGGAGACTTACTCAAATGATCATACATCTAGTGTTGACAGACCGGTTGAGAAAATCCCCCTACCAGTTAAGAACACCACTGCACCTTTAAATGCACCCGCTTACAAACCCTCAAAAAGTAATGGATCCAGATCTGGTCTTGGCTACAACAGTCAGGATGAGAATATAAACAATGGACAACACGATTCAATCTAGGACCAACAATGGACCAAAGTTCGAAAAAGGACGTAACCATAGTTTCAACCACTCATCCTGTACCGGTGAAGTCAAAACCCAGTGCAGTGAAACAGCAGACTAAAGCATCAATCCAGTCAACCAAAAGCAAAGACTTTCTCGAAAGGTAAAGGAAGAGTTTATCCTTCGAGGATGATTGAATGTGGCACCTCCAAAATACAAGAAGAAACCGATTCATGCCATGCATCATGTGTTTAAGAAAAGCCAACCTAGGCATATTCCTGACATATGAAGCAACATGAACACAAAGTTTCCTAACGCATATTGAAAGTAAAAAGGATGCAAATGCACCAAAAGTAGAGAAAAGTATCGAATACCTCTCTAGTAGAAACATTGGAAGGTATTCTCGCCATGCCTTATACATATAAAGTTGATGATTTCAACTATCCAAAAAGAAGATCATTTGGATATACACTTGGAGTAGGAGGCATGACTACTAACAGGTATGGACCCAAACAGTGTTGGGTACCTAAACATAATTAATTTGTTTTGTAGGATGTCTGGTACATATACAGTGGATGTTCCAGACATATGACAGGGAACAAGGGATGGCTCACTGACTTTAAAGCTTTTGATGGACCCAAAGTCACCTTTGGAGGCATAGAAAACCCTGGCAAAATTAAGGGGGAAGGCACAATGCTCAAAAACAATTTGAAGATTCAAAATGTGGCATATGTTAAGGGACTAAACTTCAATCTGCTAAGCATCAGTCAATTCTGTGACAAAGGCTACAATGTACACTTCAACAAGGAAGGATGCAAGGTGATTCACAAATAAACCAACACAAAGGGTTCTTGCAGGAAGAATAGAAGATAACATGTATGTGGTGGATTGGAAAACAAATAAAGCGTAAAACATGTTTGTTTGTCAAAAATAAACAATCAACCAGCTGGATTTGGCATAGAAGATTAAATCACCTAAATTTCAAGACCATCAACACATTATCAAAGAACAAGTTAGTTGAAGGCCTGCCAGAGGACACATTCAAGAAAGAAAGCCTCTGTGATGCATGCCAGAAAGGAAATCAAATCAAAAGCTCCTTCAAATCAAAGCCCTATCAATCAACAACAAGAATTCTACATCTTCTACATATGGACTTGTTTGGACCAGTCACACCAGTAAGTGTAAGTGGTAAGAAATACACTCTAGTAGTGGTTGATGATTTCTCCAAATACACCTGGACCATATTCATGAATAAGAAGAAAGAGACACTCAAGAAGCTGCCAGAATTGCTAAGAAGGATTCAAAATGAGAAAGAGCTAAAGATTATCAAGATCAGATCAGATAGAGGCACATAATTTCTAAATGAAGTTATCAGAACCTATTGTGAAGAAAATAGAGTACTACATCAATTATCTACAGCAGGAACTCCACAACAAAATGGTGTAGCAGAAAGAAGAAACAGAACTCTCAAAGAAGCAGTCAGAACAATGATTGCAGAAGAATGCCTACCAAAGAGGTTCTGGGCTGAAGCAGCAAACACAGTATGCTATACACAGAACAAATCAATCATCAACAAATATCATAGAAAGACTCCATATGAAATATGGAATGGAAGAAAACCTAATATCTCATATTTGCATATGTTTGGATCAAAATGTTTTGTTTTGAACATGAATCAGCTGCATACCTTTGATGAAAAGGCTGATGAAGCAATCTTTATGGGATATTCAGACACCAGCAAAGCATTCAGAGTACTCAACAAAAGAACATTGGTGATTGAAGAATCAATACATGTAGTCTTTGATGAACCAAACACAAATGGTGAAAGTCTTCAAGATCAAGAAGAAGAAGCAGCACAAAGGGAAGTATATACAAATACAACCATACCAAATACTACCATTCAAATCACCATTTTGAAAATCAAAATGAGCCACATGACAATACAATAGAAGAAGCACCAGAACTTGAAGCACATGCACAATCCGAAGGTGTAGAAGCACCAAGTGAACTTCAACCTGACCTAAATTGGCTAAGAGATCATCCTGAAGATCAAGTCTTTGGAGACATTCACACAGGAGTTAGAACCAGAAGACAACTGGAGCATATGCTAACATGCTTTCTATCACAAGTGGAACCCAAGACAATAGATGATGCAATTCAAGATGCAGACTGGATTACAGCCATGCAAGAGGAACTAAATGAATTTGAAAGAAATGAAGTCTGGGAACTTGTTGACAGACCAGGCATAGCCAACATCATTGGAACAAAATGGGTATTCAGAAACAAGATGGATGAACAAGGAACCGTTGTCAGAAACAAAGCAAGGCTACTTGCAAAAGGCTACTCTCAAGCAGAAGGAATAGATTATGATGAGACATTTGCGCCAGTAGCAAGATTGGAAGCAATCAGACTCTTTCTAGCTTTTGTTGCACACAAAGACTTCAAAGTCTATCAAATGGATGTCAAGAGTGCATTTCTGAATGGACTATTAGAAGAAGAAGTATATGTGGAACAACCTCCTGGTTTTCAACTCAAAGGAAAAAAAGATAAAGTATACAAGCTCAAAAAGGCTCTTTATGGACTCAAACAGGCACCTAGAGCTTGGTATGAAACACTATCACAATTCTTGATCAAAAATGGATTCAACAAGGGAACTATAGATAAGACTATCTTCAAATTAGAGGAAGGAACAAGTACATTGCTAGTACAAATCTACGTCGATGATATTATCTTTGGATCAGATGATGAAAAGTTGTGTGAGAAATTTGCAAACCTAATGAAGAGCAAATTTCAGATGAGCATGATGGGAGAATTAAATTATTTTCTTGGCTACATGTGAATCAAATGAAGGATGGTATCTTCATTAGTCAAGCCAAGTACACAAAAGACTTAATACACAAGTATGGTATGGACACAAGCGGCACAGCTGACACACCAATGTGTGCAAGAGTCATTCTTGGAAAAGATGAAGCTGGAAAAGATGTTGATCAGAAAATGTATAGAGGAATCATTGGATCCCTACGTTACTTAACTGGAAGCAGACCTGACATAGCATTTATAGTAGGAGTATGTGCAAGATTTCAAGCTCAACCAAAAGAATCACATCTTCTAGCAGCTAAAAGAATAATCAAATACCTGAAGAACATCATCAATGTTAGAATTTGGTATCCAAAAGATGGAGGATTCAAGTGATATCATATTCAGACTCTGATTATGTTGGATGCAAAATAGATAGAAAAAGCACCTCTGAAACATGCCAAATGCTAGGCACCAGACTAGTCTCATGGTTTAGCAAAAAGCAAAACTCCATATCTACATCAACAGCTGAGGCAGAATATATAGCAGCAGGCAGTTGTTGTGCACAAGTACTGTGGATTAGTGACAGACCTAAACCTAACCTTGGAAACGGCGCCAGAAAGCTGACGGACATTACCTAGGCTATACAGATCCTAACCGGCAGTGTACCGGGTCAAATTGTAGTGCTAGTCTGGTGAGTCAGGTCGTATTCCTCAGGGAAAACATGGTAATTCTTTTAAGTGGGGTTAAACACCAAGAAGCTATTATTAACTCGATCTAAGTCGCAGTTTTATCATTTTCCTCGGGTTAGATTATGTTAGTAGTTAGATTAGTTAGTAATGTTAGAGTTAGATGTTAGTAAAACAGAAAATAAAACAAATAAATACTAATATAATATATAGATATATTTTTGGATCTAGCCAAGAATACTTTACTGAATCAATATCTTTTAGTAGAAATAAATGAGATGATCTTCCTTTATTCAAGGTGTAAATTATGTATGAATCGGTGTACTCCTAAGCTAGACAACTCCTCCTCACACAAGCGTATGAAATTGTCATATGTCCATTGCATCACCCAAGGTCCACAATCTATTACGGTTTTTCCGAATGCAGTCCCGAGTACAAATCTACCTTTAGATAAAAGGAGTCATTCCGTTCACAAAGCGGTCAATTTTATTTTAAAGGCTCCGGTTGTCAAAGCCGGACGATTCAACTTTCCGGTTTAAGTTTCAATTAAACCGATGATTTAACATTATTACGATCTCGAGTACAAATGTCAATAAAATTTATCTTTCCCAAGACAAATCGCCTCGGTAGGAAATGGTTCCGTTGTCACGCTTTCACTCGCCAATTTTACCCTCCGGTCTTTCAATTTTAACGCTTTCATTAAGCGCAGAAGAAAGAGATTCATCATAATTGATTTTAATCATTATTACCGAGTCGATCATTCATTTTACCAAAAGATTAACTAATTCGATTCATATCTTGGCTAGATATATTTTTAGTTTAATATCATATATAAATAGAAATAGAAATAATAAACATAACAATTTTAGAATATATTACCGGTTATGACTATCGAATCGGGTCGTTTCCACGGATCTAACATGCCAAAGCTTCAAATCAACAATCTTCGATAATTATTCCGCCATTACAACGATACTATAACCATTTTATTTATATATGTGAAAAACATATATACATACATACGTGAACATATATATGTATATACTGAAGTAAAAGAAAATTAAAAGAGAAACGAGATGAAAGATCTAGATCTAGATCTATATATATATAGATAGATCTATCACATATATATTCATATATAGAATATATATATATACATGAAGGGTGTTTGTGTATATATATATATATATATATATATATATATATATATATATATATATATATATATATATATATATATGATCAAAAAAAAAAAAGAAAGAGCAGAGGGACGAGAACAGAGAAAGAGGAAAAGAAAAGAGGGGCAAGATTTGCTGCTGCTGATGCTCTGTTTTTATAGGAGAAAATGTTGAGGCCGGATCGATCCGGATTGGTGCCGGATCGATCCGGTGGTGATCAATTCTAGATCCTTCTAAAACTTCTAAAATTCATATCTTGAGTTGTAGACCTCCAAAATTATGATTCAAACGTCAAAATTAAGCTCTCGGAAAATTCTTCAACTTTCATGAAGGACTCTTCTTCAGAAAACACCTTTTTGATGGGCCATTCCCATTACGCGTCGTTTTGGCGACATTTTCCTTAATACAAATCAATTAGCCACTTGACCACCATTTGAGTTGTAGAAGTCCGATTGACTTGATTCAAAATCCATTGAAAGCTTTCTTGAAGATATACAACTTTTATGAAGGAAACTTCTTCAGAAAATGTCGTTTGATGAGCCATTCGTATGTCGTGTCTTTTCGGGATTTCCGCTAATCTGAATCGATTAGTCAATTGACCATAACTTGAGTTGTAGACCTCTAATTGACGTAATTCAAAGTGAGTTGGAAAGATTATGTGAAGATCTACAACTTTCATTAAGAAGTCATCCCCTGAAAATGCCTCTAAGCTGGGTCAAATCTCCGTCGAAAATATGTAACGATTTTAGTACTTAGAAAATTTGCTCCGTTGAACTTATAAACTTGTGGCACCTTCTTCTAATCCTCTAAACACATCTTTTAGACTCAAAACATGTCGTTACGTGGAATCTTGGTCAATATATAATCCTGCAATGAACCACCAAAATACCAAACGTAAATCGACATTTACACTCGGTTACTAAACCGGTATAAAAACTAATAAAAAACTTATAAAAATACAATAATTTATATAATAACTACTAATTATACATTTGAATAAAACTTAGTAATTTTGACTTGATTTGATACAATAATGCTCAAAATGGTATCAGAAATGGGGCGAAATGTCATAAAAACGATCATAAATTTATCTCTCATCACAACCCCTACTTAGCTTTTGGTCGTCCTCGATCAAAACAAGCGATAAAACAAAATGAATAAGAGATAAATTCATGAAGATAGAAGATATAAGAGATAACCAGATGTTGCAACCGTATTGAATTACAACCAGGCGTTAACCTCAATATAAATGTATAACAGAGTGTGTGTGTGACAAGCCTTTTCAATTTCCACTATCCTCTCTTGAATAAATCAAGCAAAACACACAAATATCCATTCAGATGTACCTAATGACTTTCCTAGGTATAAGCGAAAGAATGATTCCACACAAAGTTCTTCCGAGTACTTATTAGGATAATCCCTAAAGCATATCATTCAGTTTATACTGGGGATAGTCAGAAGATAACTAAGTTTTCAACCACACTTAAAATTTTTTATTTTTTATTTTTCTTTCTTTTGACGAACTTAATTTCACATGTGTAGCATATGCCTTCATTCCCAGCAATAGGACATTTCGTGATAACACCCTAGCTGGACTTCTATCATCAGGCAGTCGGGAGCTTTTAAACCTCATAGTGATATAGGACGTTTCGTGATAACTCCCTACTGCACTCAAATCATTGGTAGCTACAACCAACATATAGATAGTTCATCTTTATTTATTTTTTTTATTTTTCTTTTCATAAACTTAACTTATATCCTTTCTATCACATTCAAACCTTCAGATATTCACGATTACACGCTCAAAAGTTAGGTACTAAGTTATCAAGTTATTATCTAGAATAACCACTAGGATACTAAATGGATACAGTTTAAAATTTTCGTTTCAATATCAAAGGCTTACGTGAAGGAATTCATGTTACACAAATATATTTGGAATTACAATGCACTTACGGTTCACATTGGTTATACACATCCAAATTGATCATTATATCTTCAAATCCATGAAATATATGCCTTATACAATTTATTTTAATCAACTAAATAATGCTCGAAAAAAGATCGAAAACTAAGAGATTTATTGATACAAAATAAACATTAATGCCATTGCTAGACCAACGACTCCACTCCCCACTTACGAACTTACATTGTCCTCAATGTAAAGTGAGTGTAAATAAGTTGTTGGGAAAGAAATGGTGCACTAAAACAAGTCAAAACAAATACTCGGATTATATGAAAGGGTGGGTGGGTGGGTTAAAGTTATGACCGTTGTGTGTGCAAAAATAAAAGTGTGTGGAGTGTGACAGTGTAATGCAAAAGGGTAGATAAACACACCACATAAACTTTTATTGATTTAAAACACACAATATTCCACAGTAGTTGAACTAATACATGTCACACATTATTTTTGAAATTTAAAACAGACTAGATCATGATATGAAATATGTGACAAGTATTAACTCTGAGTCTTTTATACCCAGATCCTCAAGGGTTATTTCAAATCGTTCTAACAATCTAAGTCCAAGAAATGATGCATTTGAATTTTATCTTTTTTTTTCCATCAGGATTTTCGGATAACCACCTAATCGTTCCCGTTATAATGACATTCAAACATTCATCCTGAGACTTGGTGAAACAAAATGAAAATCAATCCGAAGTATTCGCAAAGTACCATCCAAAGTATGAGTAATTATTATATTTAACATTTTTGCGGTCGCCTCCGGTAGCGCTTTTTTGTTAACGCGTCGTTTGCTCGACAAACTTAAGCAACTAATATAATATACTAAACTAAATGGGATACTTCTAACAATTACTCACAAAAGCACGTAACAATTAAGCACATAATCCACTAAAAATAAATGCTTAAGGAGTAAAAAGGAAGGATAGTACCCGTCATTGACTACATTTATAGTCTATAGCCAGACTTTACCGTGCTTAAGTTTTTAAGGCACTGGTGGTGGGTCATCCTCACGCACTGCATCCTTCTTCAATACTGGTTTCCAACATAGAGCAGACAATTTCCACCAATCCAAACGATTCTTGACCTTTTCCTTTAATTCTCGAGTTTTCGGTTTGCAAGCTTTCACATTATTGCTAAAGTCATCTTCTTCAATTACCTGCGTGTTAGTACAATCCACAACAAGGGAACACAAAGTGTCTACACAAGAACTAGATTCTAGTGTAATGTATGGATATTTCAATGAATTGTAAATGTTGAAGATAACGCGCTCATCATTCACTCCCAAACTAAGCTCTCCCTTACAAACATCGATGAAAGGGGTATTAATAGTTAAGTGCCGAAAAGTGTCAAGAAAATATGCATACTTCTTATCCAACTTCATCTTTTTAGACGAAGATGGTAAAGCTTCCTTGAATGATTGTGCCTTTTCAGGACATTGTGTGTCATCATTGAGTACCTTTTTCTTCAAAATATGCAGTGGATGTGGTGATGCCCTTCCAGGTTGAACCGATGTGAATTTAGGTTGAGCCGGATAAAGTTCGGTTTGAAATGGCCCTTTAGATTCCATATTCTTCTTATATTTACCATCTAAATCATCATCTACTTCATTATTCCCGAATTTTTCTAATCCATTACTTCCACAGATCCTTCCACTTCGTAATAATAAAGATTTACCCCACTCAGATTTCTTTCGATATTACTTGGCAATCCTTCCGAGGGTTTCTTGCTTTTACGTTCTACTTCTCTACTCAAGTGATATTCCAGATTCGTAATGAAACTTCTACAATTCTCATTCCGGTATCATGTCCACTTATAGATGTTTTCAACGTACTCATATCCTTAGCGATTCGTACTATAGAAGTCATCATGTTTTCCATATTTTGAGCTTGAGTTGACATCATACCCATCGATTTTCCATTAATTTCTCCCATTTGTCAACTCCTTCAGGTTGAGTTGAACTCTGGGTTACTGGTATGCTTTGAGTGGTATATTGTGGATACGATCTAGGTAATGATTGTAGATTCTGATTTGAGGTATCTCCTTGATAAACTAGATTTGGATTCTTATATTGGATTGGATACGGCGGTTGTCCTTGCTTACTAGGGGTTTCAGACCAATGAAAAGTAGGGTGATCTCTTCTAAAAGCATTAAACGAGTTTGAATATGCATTGTTCAAATTCCTATGCTGTAAAAAACTCACATTTTCCC
Source organism: Gentiana macrophylla (assembly GCA_026214975.1). Lineage (NCBI taxonomy): Eukaryota > Viridiplantae > Streptophyta > Magnoliopsida > Gentianales > Gentianaceae > Gentiana > Gentiana macrophylla. The sequence continues at coordinate 47,614,543 of CM047810.1, read as the reverse complement.
TTGAATATCCTTTTGGTTCTTCCATCCCTAATGACACATTATCATGATTTGAGTAGTCATTCGATATGATATTTTCTGAGTTTATCTTTTTACTGGCTAATAAGCCGTCAAATTTCCTACTCAAATTCTCCAAGTGTGCAAGAACTTCTGCATTCGATGTACATTCTCCTGCAAAGGCTACTTTTCTTGTGCTAGAACCGGTTTCCCACATTCGATTATTTTTGGAAATCTTTTCTATAGCATCGTAAACTATCTGAGCTTCACTCATCATTAACGAACCACCACATGCATGATCTACATCTGCACGTGAGTCTCTCCTTAATTTACGACAGAAAAGTTGGATTTGCATATCTAAGGAATAACCATGATCGGGACAAGCTCTTAATAATTTTTTAAATCTTTCCCAAGCATTCCCAAGCATTTCTTCAGATCCTTGTTTAAAGTTGGCAATTTCGACTATTAATTCCAATTTTCTACCAGGAGTAAAATACTGCTTTAAGAACTCGGTTTGAATATCCTCCCAACTAGTCAATGAATGATGTGGAAGTGACAGAAACCAATCTCGTGCTCTTCCTTTTAAAGAAAAAGGAAACATAGACATCCTCGTTAATTCCCGATGAGCACCATGACTTTTGGCTGTATTACACAATTCTTCGAAAAGATAGAGATGATGATGTGGATCCTCATCATCTTCTCCTAGAAATTGGGCTCTTGTGTCAATTAAACCAAAAAGATGAGATTTTATTTCGAAATTATTTGCTCCTTTATTGGGTAAACGAATTGGATTATTAATCTGGTACCTTCTACGGTCCGATCACATATAGGTCTCGGGTTAGGTTTGGTTTCGATTATTACGATTATGCTTATTCCGATTACGATTATTTCTATTATTCGATTCGTTATTAGGTTGAGGTAAATTCGATTATTAGGTTTTGGCCATGCTCTTGAGCATGAGCAATCCACTTGTTCAGTGTTTTACCAACGGTTTCGACCATTTTCGTAACTCGATTTGACAATTCTTGTGGAATAGAAAATATCGAATAGAAAATAACACGAAATCGAAAAAAACCACATTTTTTTTTCTCTCGTAATCATCGAGTCCACTCGATATTTACCGAGTAGTTTTTTTTTTTTTTTTTTTTCGGTTTTTTTCCTCTCTCTCTCGGTAATTACCAAGCCACTCGGTATTTATCGAGTATTTTTATAAAAATTGATATCTTACCAAATAGGTAGGTACCAATGAAAATAAAAATACAAATGAGATTGAGAAATGTATTGACTTATCCTCATTTTGTTATGACCACGCGTACTTTCTACTATCGAAAATAGAAAATAACTCGAATTTGGTAGAAGAAGAAAATTGGTAACTAAAAGAAGGTAGATACCAACGGAAAAATAAAAATAGAAATGTGATAAGAAGAGTGTTGACTTATCCTCAAGAATTTTGAGCTAATACAAGTAGTAACCCTAGACACAAAGAAAGAAATTAGCGACGTTTTCCCGGCAACGGCGCCAAAATTCTCGACAGACCTAAACCTAACCTTGAAACGGCGCGGAAAGTCGACGGACATTACCTAGGCTATACAGATCCTAACCGGCAAAGTACCGGGTCAAATTGTAGTGCTAGTCCGGTGAGTCAGTCGTATTCCTCGTGGAAAACATGGTAATTCTTTTAAGTGGGGTTAAACACCAAGAAGCTATTATTAACTCGATCTAAGTCGCAGTTTATCATTTTCCTCGGGTTAGATTATGTTAGTAGTTAGATTAGTTAGTAATGTTAGAGTTAGATGTTAGTAAAACAGAAAAATAAAACAAATAAATACTAATATAATATATAGATATATTTTTGGATCTAGCCAAGAATACTTTCTCGAATCAATATCTTTTAGTAGAAATAAATGAGATGATCTTCCTTTATTCAAGGTGTAAATTATGTATGAATCGGTGTACTCCTAAGCTAGACAACTCCTCCTCACACAAGCGTATGAAATTGTCATATGTCCATTGCATCACCCAAGGTCCACAATCAAGTATTACGGTTTTTCCGAACAGGTCCCGAGTACAAATCTACCTTTAGATAAAAGGAGTCATTCCGTTCATCAAACGGTCAATTTTATTTTAAAGGCTCCGGTTGTCAAAGCCGACGATTCAACTTTCCGGTTTAAGTTTCAATTAAACGATGATTTAACATTATTACGATCTCGAGTACAAATGTCAATAAAATTTATCTTTCCCAAGACAAATCGCCCCGGTAGGAAATCGGGTTCCGTTGTCACGCTTTCACTCGCCAATTTTACCCTCCGGTCTTTCAATTTTAACGTTTCATTAAGCGCAGAAGAAAGAGATTCATCATAATTGATTTTAATCATTATTACCGTAGTCGATCATTCATTTTACCAAAAGATTAACTAATTCAGATTCATATCTTGGCTAGATATATTTTTAGTTTAATATCATATATAAATAGAAATAGAAATAATAAACATAACAATTTTAGAATATATTACCGTTATGACTATCGAATCGGGTCGTTTCCACCGGATCTAACATGCCAAAGCTTCAAATCAACAATCTTCGATAATTATTCCGCCATTACAACGATACTATAACCATTTTATTTATATATGTGAAAAACATATATACATACATAATGAGACATATATATGTATATACGGGCTCAAAAGAAAATTAAAAGAGAAACGAGATGAAAGATCTAGATCTAGATCTATATATATATAGATAGATCTATCACATATATATTCATATATAGAATATATATATATACATGAAGGGTGTTTGTGTATATATATATATATATATATATATATATATATATATATATATATATATCATATATGTATATATATATATGATCAAAAAAAAATAAAAAGAAAGAGCAGAGGGACGAGAACAGAGAAAGAGGAAAAGAAAAGAGGGGCAAGATTTGCTGCTGCTGATGCTCTGTTTTTATAGGAGAAAATGTTGAGGCCGGATCGATCCGGATTGGTGCCGGATCGATCCGGTGGTGATCAATTCTAGATCCTTCTAAAACTTCTAAAATTCATATCTTGAGTTGTAGACCTTCAAAAATTATGATTCAAACGTCAAAATTAAGCTCTCGGAAAATTCTTCAACTTTCATGAAGGACTCTTCTTCAGAAAACGCCTTTTTGATGGGCCATTCCCATTACGCGTCGTTTTGCGACATTTTCCTTAATACAAATCAATTAGCCACTTGACCACCATTTGAGTTGTAGAAGTCCCGATTGACTTGATTCAAAATCCATTGGAAAGCTTTCTTGAAGATATACAACTTTTATGAAGGAAACTTCTTCAGAAAATGTCGTTTTGATGAGCCATTCGTATGTCGTGTCTTTTCGGGATTTCCGCTAATACGAATCGATTAGTCAATTGACCATAACTTGAGTTGTAGACCTCTAATTGACGTAATTCAAAGTGCGTTGGAAAGCTTATGTGAAGATCTACAACTTTCGTTAAGAAGTCATCCCCTGAAAATGCCTCTAAGCTGGGTCAAATCTCCGTCGAAAATATGTAACGATTTAAGTACTTAGAAAATTTGCTCCGTTGAACTTATAAACTTGTGGCACCTTCTTCTAATCCTCTAAACACATCTTTTAGACTCAAAACATGTCGTTACGTGGAATCTTGGTCAATATATAATCCTGCAATGAACCACCAAAATACCAAACGTAAATCTGACACGACACTCCGGTTACTAAACCGGTATAAAAACTAATAAAAAACTTATAAAAATACAATAATTTATATAATAACTACTACTTATACATTTGAATAAAACTTAGTAATTTTGACTTGATTTGATACAATAATGCTCAAAATGGTATCAGAAATGGGGCGAAATGTCATAAAAACGATCATAAATTTATCTCTCATCAATTAGACAACAACTAAGAGATTATGGAATGGAGGAGAAGACAATTCCAATAATGTGTGACAACACAAGTGCAATATCCATTACTGAAAATCCAGTATTGCACTCAAGAACAAAGCATATTGATGTAAGACATCATTTTATCAGAGATCATGTTGAAAAATGAGATGTTATTCTAAGATACATACCCACTGAAGATCAACTAGCTGACATCTTCACTAAACCACTTAGTTATGAAAGATTTAGCATGTTGAGAACTGAGTTGGGAATGATTGAAATTGACTAAATACCAAAGAGCGGCTAACTGGAGTAATCAGCTAAGTGACTTCACCAGCTGATCAAACCTTTGCCTTCACTAGAGATGTAGCCAGTGAAGCACTGGTACTTAGCGAAGTTAACTTCACTGATTGTTAGGAACCGTTAAATACAGCAACTCAGTGAAAAAGTCACTACACCGGCTAAGTGACCAGCTTAGGCACTCCACCGAAATGAAGATTGGAGTCACCAGCAAGTTAAAGTGCGAACCAAATCTGTTTTTGTACACGTGGAAAATCAAGAAATTATGGAGGATTATACTGTGGAAGATTACACACGTGGAGATCAATTTACAATCGTGGAGGTAACCATATTATTTTTCAAATTACAAACGCCTTGATTCCCGGGATCTATCATTACTTACCTCGATCCACTCCCCCACTTCACTCGAATATCGGGATTCATATACATAAAATCACGCCATTATGTCATAAAATCCTTCCATATTCAACCACGTTCACACTGCCTAAATCACCCTATTTAAACAACACTTAGAGAAGTTTCAGAATTTTTTACGCTCTCTTGCAATTCAAAAACCCTAATTCTCAAAATCAAGTCCTTCTCTCAAATCTCAAAGCAATGACTTCATCCTCCTCAAACACTCAAACTGGATATGAGAAATCGATTGCTACTGGATCGTTCTTCCAAGAAGAACACTACTTAAAGCTATGTGGAAATGACGAGGAAGCAAAATGATTGGCAGCTGGATGCAAGCACCTAAAATTATCAACCTTTCTAAATCCACCAATCACCGAAGTTTTCTATGAAAATCTAATCTCCTTCTGGAAGACTGCAAAATATGTCTCTGGGCTCATTGCAGAAGAATGTGACGAGTGGGAAGAAGATAAGATTGTTGCATTTGTCAACGGCACAGAAGTGGTTATCACAACAAAGGTAATTCACACACACCTTAAACTTCCAAATAAGGGTCAAGCAAAAGTGACCTTGATACCACAAAACCTGGATGATTTCTGGACAACAATCGCCAAAACGGCAAACCCAGGATCTAAGAAGGTCAACTATCTTAGATCCGCCCTGAAGAAACCGTTCAGTGAATCCAGTGCCCTCATTTGAAAGAGCATTGAAGGAAAGCTAGGGGCAGATAATGTCATGACAGAGGCCAGAATGCGATTAATGGGAATCATCTACAACAATTTAGAGTTCAACTGGGCAACTTACTTCTTCCAAAGAATCAAAGAACAAATCCAGGGAGAAGAAACGATTGCTAAAAAGGGATTAGCAGAAGGTAAAAAGAAAATGGGAATCTTCTGGGTGAAGAAATCCTATGGGATTCAACAACACTACATTTTGCAATGCTTGAAAGTACCTGCTGTACACCTACATAAGTTGCATGAATCCAAAACCATGTTCACCTATGTCAAGCAGCAAAAGAAAACAGGAAGAGGAAAGATAAAGCAAACCACGAAACACACTTCTGGCCAAAGAAAGAAGCAAAAGGTGCAAAGAAACTTAGACAAAGAAAGTTTTGGTCAATTGATTGATGAAGAAGAAGTAGAGGATTCTGAAGCTGAAGAAGAACAACCAGCAGAGGAAAATGAAAGTGAGGATGACCAACCTCAAAATGAGGAGGCTGCGGCAGGCACTGGAGATGATGAAGAAAATCAGGAAGAACCGGTACAGCTATCTGCAAACGATATTGATGATCGAATTGCAGCATATCTTGAATGGAAGGAGGGTGATTCTAGAATTCAGCTTCAAGATTCCGAACGCATGCTTTCTGAGGAGGCCTGGCTCTTCAATTTTCTGGGAATCACAACCATGGTTGGTGTACTTGATGAATCCCCACTCTGGGACATAGTTGATGTAGCAAAGGCAAAAATGCCACAGATCCCTGACCAAAACAGTGATGACTCGGAACATGGTGGAGATGATCATGATAATGCTGATCAGGATGATGATGATGATCATGATGACAATGATGGTGGTCATCCTCACGCTAATGATGGTGATAACCATGGAGAAGAGGATACTCCTACACCAGATGCAATTGATGATAACATTCTCCTAATTTCGTTTCTACAACCACAAGGTCCAGCAAACTCAATCCCAGCTGAGGCAACCTCAGCAACACCACAAACAATGCCAGCTAACAACCCTGAGCCAATTTCACAAACTCCTGTGGATACAACAGTTCAGCCGGCAGAAGTATTAGACACTGGCTCAGCCGCTGCCACTCCATTCCAGAAAACCCCTAGCACAGAGCAAGGGGGAATAGCAGCCCAAGCTACACCAGCATACACATCCACCCAAATACTTGAAGATTTGGAAGTCGATGTAGATGTCACTCAACATCAATCCAGAGGACAGCAGACAGACCCTGACCACACTCATATTCGTGTTCAGGTACCTGATCCCTCTACGGTTGTATCACAAGAAGCCTTTGAAAAAGCAGCAGACCTATTAGCCGAAGAATTGGAGCAGCAAGCCATGTACCTCAGATCCATGACTTATGCGTTTAATGACAAAAGTTACTCCATTGAGAGAAAATTCCAGGCTGTTGCTGAATACATTGATTCACAAAACATTGTTGTGCAACAACAAGGAAACTTACTGAGACAGCTCAACATAAATATCACCAACAATCTTGCAGGCCTAGACAACACATCTCTCAGGAAAATGATTCGATGGCATTGGATTTTAGCACCAGATTCCATAGTGTAACCCAAAAACTGACTGATCATGACGCAAGGTTCACCTTCATTGAGTCCAAACTGGACACTCTGATTGGTACATCTGAAGCTACAAAAAGTATATTACTACAGCAAAGAGATGATGCTACCAAAAAGGGGGAAAGGAATGATAAGCCAGAAGGATCAACAGTTAGACCCCAAATTTCACAGAAGAACAGCTGAGAGCAAGGGACAGGGAAATAAGAATCAGAAATGAGGCTGAAGAACAGCAAAGGAAGTCCAGAGAAGAAAGAGAAAATGCCTTAAATGAACCCTGCATAGGATTTCCTCATCCTATTTAAAGAAGGGATGATGATAGAGATAGATCAGCTGGACAGCAAAGACCTGGACATCAAAGACCTGGATCAAGTCAGCAAAGGAGGTCAGCAAAAGAACACAGAACCGGCACAAGCAGAGAGAAAAGAAGTTTCCCAACTCACAGAAACAGGCAAGAATATGAGGCTGAGATCCTAGAGCATGTGAGAGAATTTTTCAGAGTTCAAGAAGGGTTGTATCCAAATCAGACACAAGATGAAGCATGGGCAGACTGGCTAAGCTACCAGGATGAACAGAGGAGAGTTGACATGGCCAAAATATATAATGACATTAAAAGACAACATGCATCTCTCCAGCAAAGTGGTGGAACCAGCAGACCAAGTTCAGCCTTACCACTTTCTGCAAAAGGACTAGAAGATTTGCCAACTGAGCAACAAGAAGACTTCAACTATATGGCAAAATTCTTCAACCCTATGGGGAGAATGAATAAACAAGACCAATGGGGTTTGTACAAAAATCTCAAGTTTGCTGACTCACACATTGCAGAAGCTAGGGATAGATTTGAGAAGTATTTTGGAGAGCCCAGGGCAAATGAAACTATGCTTGACTTTAACAGGCTCTTTGCCAAGAGAGTATTCCAAGGAGTATCTGAATACACTGCTATGGCATACTAGAAGTGGAAGTTCCTAGAGATCGATTGGAAAGACATTGAGGAGGTTCAGACTACAAAATTTAAGAGGTACAAAGCAGAATTAAGTAAAATGTAGTTATTGTACCTTCAATATGCTTTGAGCTCATGTTTTCTTATTGCCCTTAATGGATGAATAAAATTGTTGAGTCTTATTCCACTGTTTATTATGGAATCTGTTATACTTATGTTCAAGCTTATGAGGGTTTTGGCATCATCAAAAAGAGGGAAATTGTTAGGAACATTTTATTATGTTTTGATGATGGCCATACTAGCTGTTATAGCAAGCCTGAAATAAGTTAGAATTCTCTGTATAAGTCTTTACTTAGAGTCTGGCATATTGTATAAGTTGAGTCAGACAAGTATTATACTAGTTGGTAGGACGGGAAAGTGAAACAGATTATCAGCAGAGTGAAGCCATACAAGTACCAGTAGAGAAGCAATGAGGACGTTTTGGTCTGACTTATAACCATGGAAGTCTGTGATGACATTGGATAAGTCTAAGTTATGTTAAGTGATGAAACTTAATATTTAAATATGGTGTACACTGATCTCACACAAATCAAGGATCAGTGAAGTACAAGGATTCTCTTTTAACTAAAAGAATGAAGGAAACAATGAAAATCGGCAAAGAAAACTGACTTTTGGCTGAGTGAAGACAAAGCAGTTAAGGAAGATCTAAACGGCAAAGTCAGAAGGATCACTTGACCGATCAAAGAACGGCTAAGTAAACTTTACTTAAATAGATTTCAAAATATGATGAAGATACAGAGGATTAAGCATTAAATGCACAATCAATAAAGGATCAATCAAGAACGGATTTTATGATAAACGTTTGAAGAAAAATCCGATCACTGAAATCAAGGAGAATATAATTAAGGGGGAATCAAGAATAAAATCAAGGATTAATCCCTTCATTAATATAGCCAACAGAAGGAAATTCAAATCAAGGATCATCAAGGCTATAAGTAGAAGGCATTGACAGACAAAAAAAAAAGAGAGAAGAAATACGAAAAAAATCTGAGCAAAAACTCAGTCAAAGTGAAAAGTCTTCTATCTGTGAAAAAAAAAAAGAAATATCCAGTGATCAACTCAAAACTGAGAGCCATATTTCAATATCAAGCATTGAGATTGATCAACAAGTTTGTGAATCCAATTCACATCAATCAAGCAACTGAATCAGAGCCATCTGAGAAGGAGTTGTGTTTGTGATAGCTGCTGAAGGATTTGATCCCAAGGAGCAGTGAAAGAAACTGAGTCACTAAAGCTGTTGCAGTCAAGGAGTGATAGTCTTGTAGATTGTGAAGCTTGTAAAGTCAATGACAATCATACTATTGTATCTATGAAAACAATAGTGAATTCCTCCAATCATCACTGGAGAAGAGTGGAATAAGGGATTACACCACCCTGAACCACTATAAGCCCTGTGTCAATTTACTTTCAGCAATTTACCTTACTGCATTCATTTAATTACTTATATTATATCCTATATGTGTGATTGCCCAAACTACTTAGAAACAACATAGTAAGAAGGGACTTATCCGCTGCCCAAAAGCTTTTAAATACAAGAAAAGTTTTTGAAACTCCACTATAGTCATTCACCCCCCTCTGACTATAGTTTTACCCTTCTCTGTGACCAACTGGAGTCCTTCCCACTGACCGCACTCAGGCCAGGAAAATAAAGTTCCTAGCAACTAGGTACTCTTTATTTAGCGATATACTGTAACGAAATTCGTATATTGCCCCATGGATCAGATGCACAACTCAGGAAGAGGGATACTATCTCATTTGAGAAATACACTTAAGGATATGTAGAAATCACCCGGGAGCTCGGACTCTGGCACAAAAATGCGGTCTCTTCGGCTATTATTGGCCCACTATGCAGCAGGACGCACAAGAATTAGTCCATAAGAGTAAGCTATGCCAATTGCATCATAATACGTCTCATCAAACATCACAGCCAATGACTCATATAGTTTCCACATGGCCCTTTGACCAATGGGGAGTAGATCTCATTGGACCTTTGCCCCGAACATCGGGTAGCAACATATTGCTGGTAGTTGATGTGGATTATTTCACAAAATGGGTGGAAGCAGAACCCTTCACCACTATTACGGCCAAGGCTATTCTAAAGTTCTTATGGAAAAACAACGACTGCAGATATGGTATCCTAAAGGTGCCGATCTCCGATAACGGGATGCAGTTTGAAGACAGAATGGTTTGAGAATTGTGTTCTGAACTGAGAATTACACAACACTTCACCTCGGTAGGATACCCTCACGCCAAATGGGCAAGTCGAACAAACCAATAGGCAGATAAAGATAGGGTTAAAAAAGAGGCTGGAAGATGAAGGGGAAAATTGGGTTGAGCACCTACCCAACATCCTTGGGCTTACAGAACCACACCAAATTCGTCAACCAGAGAGACTCCTTTTTCATTGACATATGGATGCAAATCTGTTATCCCTATAAAGATTGGACTCCCATCTCTGAGGTCTGAACTGTACTCTCAAACAGATCAAGAGAGCGAACTTAGACATGCTCAAGATGATCTTGAGGAGAAGAGAGACGTATCCTTTATCAGGATGGCAAATTTCAAACAACAACTCTCTCAATATTACAATTCCAAGGTAAAACACACATACTTTAAGGCGGGCGACTTGGTCTTGCGGAAAAATGAAGTTAGCCGTCAAGGGCCCGAACTGGGAAGGCCTATACAATGTGGTAAAGGTGCATAGGAAAGGATCTTATCAGGTGGAAGATGATAATGGCCGAACTATTCCCAGAAGCTTGAACGCCAACAATTTGCGCAAGTATTATGCCTAAACAGGTTCTGAATTCAATGCTAATATTGTCGAATAAGTTGTAGTGTGACGGAATACTTGAATACAATTTTTTCTTTCATTTGTTATTATGTTTTATGCATTCTCTTTGAAGTTTACAGGCCGCACCTAACTTAATTTGTTGAAAGGCAGAATTCTCATTTAAGTCCGTGGGACGGACGAGCTGAATTCCGCAGGTCGGACTCAGTGTAATTCTTATTTAAGTCCACATGACAGACGAGCTGAGTTCCGCATGTCGGACTCAGTGTAATTCTTATTTAAGTCCGCATGACGGATGAGCTGAGTTCCACAGGTCGGACTCCGTGTAATTCTTATTTAAGTCCGCAGGACGGACGAGCTGAGTTCCGTAGGCCGGACTCGGTGTAATTCTTATTTAAGTCCGCTGGACGGACGAGTTGAGTTACACATGTCAGACTCAATGTAATTCTTATTTAATTCCATAGGACGGACGAGCTGAGTTCCGTAGGTCGGACTCAGTTTAATTCTTATTTATGTCTGCAGGATGGACGAGCTGAGTTCTGCAGGTCGGACTCAGTGTAATTTATATAAACCCACCGGCGGACAGACAGAGACCCAAAGATCGGGATAACTAAAGAGAATAGGGAAATAACCAAAAGATAAGGCCCAAACTAAGTGTGCCCTTAAAAAAATGCACATTGTTGAAGGTCACACTGGCGGGCTAGATAGAGAGATTGAGAAGACATTCAAAAAGGAGAAAGCAAAAAGGAAATTGTAAAAACAAGTGGCAAACATAAAAGGAAGTTGCAAAAAATTTGTAATAAAGAGTTGATACGGAGAGTTGGTACTTACATAATTTTTTTCAAAATTCAAAAGAAAAGTCAAAGAACGACAAGACTAAACTTAAGAGGCATCATGAACTAAATCCTGAGCAGAATTTGCAGGTGCTGGGGCCGGAGCAGAGGAGGAAGCCTAAACATCAGAGGTCGGTTTAGTAGGGTTAGGGCGATATTTCACCACAACATCTTCCCATTCCAGAAATTCCTTTCAGGAGATTAGCATACATCTCCTTAGCTCCCTGTTAGTAGTACATCCCGTTGGTCAGGACATCTGCAGTAATCTCTGAAAAATGGATCTTGGCATCATCCACCCCTATGGTGTAACCACCTTCCATTATAGGAGCTAGCACCAAGTTCAAGGCTTGAATAAACTCTTATGAAGCCTTGTATTCTCTGATGGCTTGGACGGAAGCTAACCTAAGTTGCTCTGGAAAAGATTGAACCGTGATCTCCAGATCAGCCACCTCTGACTTGAGCTTCTTAATGCTCTTCTTCAGCTGGGACTCGTTTTCCTCAAATGCCTTATGCTCAGCATCATTCCCAGCTCTGAGTTTCTCCAACTTGGTGTCCTAAGCTTTTACTTGCTTCTTTAGCTCCCTAATCTCATTGTCCTTGGCCTTGATCTCTTTGTCCTTCACTTTAAGGTTCTTGTTGTGATCAGAAGCCACCTTCTCCAGTTCAGAGATCTTCTCCCTTAGCGAACTCACGTTAGAGCTAGACTCAGTCAAGCGAGTATATAACTTCTGACCCACCAAGGCACCCTGCCAAACATATAAGTTAAAAGGGAATATAATCCAAAGAAATTTAGAATGGAAAATTGGAAGCTTACATATTTCATGGCCTTAAGGCCAGCAACGGCTAGTTCTTGTTCAGACATCAGAAGGATCCTTCCTCCTCATCCATAGCAGGTCCTCTTCTCCTCTCGATTGAAACCGTTAGATCATGAGTGGACTCAACTAGGATCCTTTTGCTCGACCTTCTATCAAGGTCGATCTCAGTTGATGGGCCTCCACAGTGGCCTTGGCCATTAAAGTAGCCACTTCTGAGGACTCCAAGCTCGGAGTCGGACCTAAGGTAGGGTCTGGAAGGATGGCGTCATCTTCCAGTATGGCCAATGCTTGTGAAGAGGCCGGATTCAGTTAAGGTCCCACGGACCGAACAGAAAGGGCATGAAGGCGGTCCCCGGTTTGAGTCTCCAAAGAAACTTTGGGGTCGGAAAGCTGCAAAGATCCATCCTTGTTAGCAGCATTCTACAAATTGGCGAGGCATCTACTGTAAAAAGAAGAAAAGACTTGTCAAGAAATAATCTTCATAAAAAATAGACAGACAAATAAAGCGTAAATCCTACAGGCTTCCTGAGCAGATGAATTAATAGGGACATATGAATCAGGACCGGCCTCGTGAGAGAGGCTATTGAAATCAGCTCAGCCGGGAGACAGCAGTGGTTCAGATACATCCTGTAATTCTGAACAGCGTGAAGAGTCTATGGTTCAAGAATCTTAGGATATCTATCCTTGGGTTGTTCTTTAAGGTCCTATTGATTTATCCTGGAAGCCCTCTTATGGAGAATGAAGAAGAACCGAGTCTTTCAACCCTTGTATGAGGATGGTCCATCCACCATTAAAGACAAACCTTGCCCTTTCCCGGTCCGAAGGGAAAAACAGTAAAAGCTTGGATTATCTTTAACTGATTTAACATGGTAAAAAGCTCGGAAAAGTTTGACCGTGAACTTAACTTTGGCCCATCTACAGGTGATAGCAAAACCTAGTATGGCCCTGACTCCGTTGGGGGCTATTTGGGCACTTCTAAGCTTATAATGATCAAGGACGGCAGCATATGCAGGACATAATGGAAGACGAAGGCCAACGTCTAAGTGATCTTCATATATGGTACAATAACCGGAAGGGGGGCTCGAAGAATAGGGGTTGGAAGAAGTGGGAATCTGAGGATTATAAATACCCAAAAAGTGGACACACTGAATTCTGGTACAATAACCTTGGGGACCGAGTCTTGTTCTTAGGTCCTCGTTTGTTTCTTTTTTATGCGAGGGTCGTGCCCTTTTTGCTACGAGTTCGCTTCCCTCACTGCCTTTATTGTATATTTTTTTGTCTTTTTGTTTTTCATTTTTTTTTGTTTCATTTTTTTGGGGCATATTTTCTCACTCTTTTTCTGTCTCTCTCACAAGCCCGTTTTGTCCCGGTTTACCTCTTGTGGTATTCAAGTTTCTTCCCTTGTCCTACAACAATTTGTTAAAGTATATAGACAGAAAAATAATGATTCCCGGTTAAAACAACTCATCATCTAATCTTAAACACTTCTCACTCGGATTATGTGCTCAAATATTGAGTGCAGTGATAGATTAACAATTAATAAGTTACTATTTCATGCAACATAACATATGCTCATTCTTCCATACTAAACTGAATATGCTATAGCTAACTTCAAATCGAACTTGGGCTTCTTTTCTACCGATTCCTTACTCAGAAACATGCAATAGGCAAGCTAAAAACAGTGTTAAAATTTCAAATTTTTTTTCCCTTTTTCAATTATCCACATAAGACCGCCTACCACCCACTTATTGTAGACATTGTCCCCAATGACACATAATAAATAAGAAAATAGAAAAGGTACTTAGCTCCAGAATCGGTCGGCTGCATCAAAGTGAATCCTGGAGCAGAATCATTAGCTCCTGGGTCATCCATCTTCCAAGTTGTAACTGCATTCCAAAATACTTCCAAAAACTGTGAGTAACATGCGAAGGGCAATAATAAAATAATGTGGCAGTAATTGTGCATCCTCATGAATGCGCAAAAATAGTTTAAGCCACTTTATTCTTTTTTTGGCCTAAGCAAAACGCGAAACTTTTACGGGGGTATCACATGAGAATCGTGAAGGAAAAAACCACATATATCACTAGCTAGATGACCGAAGATATATGTGATGAAAAAACCTTGCGATTGTCATGCTACTTTATTGACTCAAAATAACTTAAATAAACAAAAGCATTAAATAAGGGTTTATAGAAAAAGTTCTGAGTTTATAGTCGCCAGCTCGACTGTACTAATAGGGCTCCTTTATTTGTACATTGGTTCCTCCAACATAAAGACTTCCAATTCAGGGTCATACTTGCACTCTAGGTAATGCTTCAGCCTGTGGCCGTTTACTATGAAGGTCTTCCCAGAGTATTCATTTCTAACTTCACACGCGCCTGAATTGAAAACTTTTGTGACTACTTGTGGTCCATACCATCTAGACTTCAATTTCCTAGGAAAAAGACAAAGAATCGAATTATATACCAGCACCTTATCTCCAACTTGAAATGTACGGTTGAGAATCTTCTTATCATGCAGGCACTTCGTTCTTTCCTTGTAAATCTTTGCATTCTCATACGCATGAAGTCTAAACTCCTCCAATTTATTCAATTCTATTAATCTCTTCTCACCGGCTAAACTTTCATCCATGTTTAGTAAAACCTCGTAGCCTACAGTGATCAGTGCTCGAGTTCTACCGGTAAATGACAGGCTTTTCCAAACACTATCATATATGGTGACATATCAATTGTGGTCCTATAAGCGGCTCTGTACACCCAAAGAGCGTCATCTAATTTCAAAGACCAATCTTTCCTTGTGGGTTTCACAGTCTTTTCTAAGATCCTCTTTATCTCTCTGTTCGTGACGTCCACTTGTCCACTTGTATGGAGGTGATATGCTGCCGCAATCTTATGTCTAACCCCATATCTCAACATCAATTTCTCAAACAACCTATTACAGAAATGAGTCCCTCTATCACTAATTATGGCTCGGGGCACTCCAAACCTCATCAAAATGTTTTTTCTTTAGAAACCTCAGGACAACCCTGGCATCATTAGTAGGTGAGGCTATTGCCTCCACCTATTTGGAAATATAATCGACCCAGGAGATTTGATTCTGATGATGTGAAAGGCCCAACAAAATCAATTCCCCAAACATCGAATACTTCCACTTCTAAGATACTATGCAATGGCATCTCATTCCGCTTGGAAATGTTACCAGTCATTTGACATGAATGACAGGCTCTTGTAAACTTGTAAGCAGATTTATGAATAGTAAGCCAATATATACAATCCACACTGCATTACCTTTGCTGCTGTCTTGTCCGGCCCATAGTGACCTCCAACTTCTCTAGAATGACATTGGCTCGAAATACTTGGAATCTCATCATCATGGACGCATCTCCTAAGAATGGTATCAGGACACATCTTATACAGGTAGGGATCGTCCCAATAATAATGCTTCAGATCCATAAAGAACTTCTTCTTATCCACACTCGTGAATTCCGGTGGTAAGTACCTTCCTGCTACATAATTGACAATGTTAGCAAACCAAGTGTATACATTGCCCACTCTGGACGTATTTTTTCGGGTCTGAGATTCAATTGGAGCTACCACTGAGATGGAAAAAAGTTGTTCATTGGGAAAGCTCTCGCTGATCTCAGTTGGTTGCCCTTCTTCTAGCAAAGTTAATCTTGACAAGTGATCAGCCACCTGGTTCTCAGATCCCATTTTTTCTTTAATCTCAACATCAAACTCTTGTAAGAGTAGAATCCACCTTAAAAATCTTGGCTTGGATAGGAGGTATTTCAAAGCTGCATGGTCAGTAAACACAGTGACTTTCGATCCTATTAGATATGGTCGAAACTTGTCAAATGCGAATATAACAGCTAATAGCTCCTTCTCTGTGGTTGCATAATTCCTCTAGGCACTATTAAGGGTATGACTTGCATAATATATAGGTTTAAAGATTTTATCCTCCATTTGTCCCAAGGCTGCTCCAATTGCCGTGTGGCTTGCATCACACATAAGCTCAAAAGGTTTGTTCCAATCTGGGGCTACCAGAATTGGGGTGGTTATAAGAATTTGCTTCAATGTGTTGAATGCTTGCTTGCATTCTTATCCAAACACAAAAGGCACATCATTTGCAAGTAATTCCGTCAAAGTCGAAACTTTAGAGAAATCCTTAATAAACCTACTATAGAATCTTGCGTGGCCAAGAAAGGCTCGCAACGTCTTTAAGTTTGTTGGAGGGGTAACTTCTCTATCACTTCTATCTTTGCCTTATCAACCTCTATTCCTTTCCTTGAAATCTTATGTCCCAACACTATCCCTTCTGTGACCATCAAATGGCATTTTTCCCAGTTAAGTACAAGGTTGGTCTCTTCACATCTTTTTAGCACTCTACTCAAGTTGTCCAAGCATTTATCGAAGCTATCTCCAAATACAGAAAAATCATCCATGAAAATTTCCAGAAAGTCCTCCACCATCTCCGCAAATAATGACATCATGTACCTTTGAAATGTTGCTGGAGCATTACAAATTCCAAAAGGCATGCGATTTTATGCAAAAGTTGCATAGGGACATGTGAAAGTTGTCTTCTCTCGGTCCTCAGGGGCAATATGGATCTGATAGTAACCAGAATATCCATCTAAGAAACAATAAAAAGCATTACCACTTAATCTTTCTAACATTTGGTCAATGAATGGTAGGGGAAAATGATCTTTACGAGTTGCGTCATTCAGCTTCTTGAAATCAAGGCAAACTTGATGTCCAATAATTAGCCTCACAGGGATTAACTCATCGAACTCATTAGGTTGGACAGTGAATCCTCCTTTCTTGGGCACCACATGAATCGGGCTCACCCATTCACTGTCTGCAATTGGGAAAATGATTCCAATTTCCAACATCTTTATAATCTCCTCCTTAACAACATCCTTCAGTTGTGGCATCAGCCTCCTTTGAGGTTGTGCTACCGCTTTCTTCTCGGGATATACAGAAATTTTATGCATGCACACCGATGTGCTTATCCCTCGGATATCTGCAATGGTCCACCCGAATGCTCCCTTATGCTCTCTCAGTACTCTTAAAAGTTTCTCCTCCTCTAAAGGTGATAGTAACGATGAAATTATGAGGGGGAGAGTATCATCTTATAAATATACATATCTTAGGTGAGATGGCAAAGGTTTCAATGTTAAGTTCCTTGGTGGTTCTTCCAGCGATGATCTTAACAGCTTACTAGTCAATTGTAAGTCAAAGAACTTGTGCCACGAAGGTCTATGAATTGTTCCTCCTAAATCCACAGAAGATATAGGCTCTACTTCTCACACTTGATCTTCGCTACACCCAGGCCAGGTTTTCTCATCACTTCCTTCATCTTCTTTCAGGAGCAAAGTCTCTGCTACTTTAGGATTTAGTGCCACTTGTTGATATAGTTCTAAAACAAGCTCATCTATGGCATCTAGCATGTAACATGCTTATCCCTCATCTTGTGCATACTTTATTGTTTTCATCACATTGAATACTACTCTGTCCTTATTCACTCTTAGAATCAACTCACCCTTATGAACATCTATCAAGGTTTTACTTGTCGCTAGAAAAGGTCTTCCTAAGATTAATGGAACATCATGGTTAACTTCCATATCTAGCACCACAAAGTCTATGGGGAATACGAACTTATCAACTTTTACCAGAACATCCTCCACCACTCCATACGGTTGCTTCATAGACCTATCGGCCAATTGAAGGGTTATATATGTTTCACTTAACTCTTTCATGCCTAACTTATAAAAGATGGAGAGTGGCATTAAATTGACACTGGCTCCAAGATCACACAATGCTTTGTTTAGACATACTCCTCCAATTGTGCAAGGTCTGAGGAAACTCCTAGGATCCCTACACATAGAAGGCAGTTTGCGATGCAAAACTGCTGAGCATTCCTCGTTAAGGCATATAGTCTCCAGGTCTAACAATTTCCTTTTGGTGGATATTGCTTCTTTCAAGAATTTTGCGTACTCTGGCATTCCGGCAGAGCTTCGACTAAAGGTATATTCACTTGCAATTTCTTAAACATCTCTATGAACTTTTTATAACGAGCATCATCATTATTCAGTTTATATTTTCTAGAGGGATAGGGTAAAGTAGCAGGATTAATAGTTACGGTTCGTGAATACTTACCAACTGTCTGCTGCTACTCTGCCTGCTTGCCTGTTGAATTTTCAGACGCCCGGTAAATCGGCGTGGTGTCCCGATTTACCGGCCCATCTTTTTCTCCGTTCTTCGCGTGTTCGCTTCGATTCTTCCCGGATAGTTGGTATAATCGGTCCAGCGGCTCTTTCGCTTTTAGTCATGATTACATTTACGTCCTTCGGATTCTTCTCAGTGTTACTTGGTAATCCTCCAAGAGGACGGGCTGACACTTGTTCGACAATCTCCCTAACTTGGTGCGACAGATTCTGCACTAAGGCTTCCTGATTGGCCAGTCTTGTATAATTCTTTTGACAAAATGTGGTGAATTTTACATTCAGCCCAGTCATGGATTTTATGAGTTGATTGACCGTGTCGGTCATAGTTGAGCTCATTTTAACCATGACTGCTTTCCAACCACCTGACTTGTTGAATTGAGGCATAAATCCAACAGTTTGTCTTGGTCTCTCTTCACATGTAGAGTCACTTTGTCGAAAACCCCTAGTAGGGTCGTTCAGTCGAAAAGAAGGGTGGTCATGAAAACCTGGGCGATATCCGCCCCCACATGGATTTCCTTGCCTCCCTATATAGTTTACATCTTCGGTGTTGGTTGCTTTGATTTCTTGAACTTTCTCAACCTTGGCAATGCGGTCCTGCTTGCAATCTATTTTCTCGTTCATCGCCTTTAGCTGGTATAAGATCTTCTGAGAAGTATCTTATCTAAATACGCCTTCAGCTACTTTTGTAGTCTCAATTTGATGCGTTCCTCATTGGCTTGTAAGTGTTATTTGCTCCAATTTTTCTTTAGCTTCTTCAGGTGATAGCAACGCAAAACATCCGTTGCTCGATGCATCAACTCTCATTTGTTCACTTGGCCGTAATCCATGATAGAAACTATGCACTCGTTCGGGCAAAGTGATATCATGGTGAGGGAATCTCTTTTGTGCTTCCTTAAATCTTTCCCAAGCTTCTTCGAAAGTTTTGGCTGGTTTTTGCTTATGTCTTGTCCCATCTGTAGTGACTTCCCAGGGGAATAGTACTTATTCATAAATTTCTACAGCAGATCGGTCCAAGTTTGGATCGATCCTGGTACTAGGGATAATAAATATATTTTCGCCTTGTCCTTCAGAGTAAATGGAAACAATTTCAGCTTAATGTTATCTTCAGGTACTCCTGCTGGTTTAACTGTGCTTACTATCTCCAAACTTTTCGATCTCAAGTATGAATCTCTCGAGTTTGGCTGCTGAACTTCGTGTAGCGTACTACAGGACACAAAAAGAAAATAAAAAGCAAGTGACTTGCCTCGGCAGCTGATGAGGGAAAAATTCACAGTTATTTTCATAACTTTTTACCCCACTTCTGATATCATTTTGAGCACTTTTGTATCATTTCGAGTCATTAATTCCTAAGTTTTATCTAAATGCATAAGTAGTAAGTATTATATAAAATATCTTATTTTTATCGTGCTTTTATAAAATTTGTACCGGTTTAGTAACCGGAGTGTCGTGTCGGATTTACGTTTGGTGTTTTGGTGGTTCATTGCAGGATTATACATTGACCAAGATTCCACGTAACGACATGTTTTGAGCACTAAAATATGGATTTTGAGGTAAAGAAGAAGATGCCACAAGCTTACGAGTTTAAAGGGTCGATTTTCCTACGTACTTATACAGTAAAAATATCTTCGACAGACATTTGACCCAACTTAGAGGCATTTTATGGGGAAGATTTCTGCATAAAAGTTGTAGATATTCAAATGAGCTTTCCAACGCATTTTGAATCACGTCAATTGGAGGTCTACAACTCAAGTTATGGCTATTTTATCGATAAGC
Source organism: Gentiana macrophylla (assembly GCA_026214975.1). Lineage (NCBI taxonomy): Eukaryota > Viridiplantae > Streptophyta > Magnoliopsida > Gentianales > Gentianaceae > Gentiana > Gentiana macrophylla. The sequence goes on along the minus strand of CM047810.1, from coordinate 47,594,197 downwards.
GCCGCAATAGAAACGCCGGGAAAAGTGAAGATATTTTCCCAACTTGATTATAACCACCTAATGGTGCATGTGACAAACTCATCATTACACCCACCATCTTCTAACAAACTTGCTAGCATATCCATCGCACATACTCTTATAAATATATATATATATATATATATATATATATATATATATATATATATATATATATATATATATATATATATATCTCTCTATATATACCCATCCATATCCATCAAAACCTTGCCCCTTTCTTCCCCTCCTTCTTCATATTCTCCTTCTATTTTTCATGTTTTGGGGCCTATATATATCTATATATATATATATATTTGTAGTTGTATTATCGTTATAATAACCAAGTATAATATCATTTCCGTTCTTCGTTCTTTCTTACGTTTTCTTTAGTTATATAGCTATAACTATATATATATATATATATATATATATATATATATATATATATATAGTTATATTTCCTTCTTGTTCTTTGTTGTTTTGTTTCGTTTCGTTTTATCATATATATATCTATATATATATATATATATATATATATATATATATATATATATATATATATATATGTATCTATATACTATTGTACTTATATATATGTATCTATATATATATTTATATTTCGTTGTTATCTCCGTTATTATGAGTAGCTAAATCTTTTTATAGCCGAATTATGTAAAAACGGGTGAAACACCCTAAGAAAGATGAGATGGGAGTTGTGTAGTGCTTAATTAAAAGTTCGTATGACAAACTCATGTTCTGATTGGAATCACTAAAACATAGCTCTGATTGTTAGATTGACAACCTAAGTGACACGTTAAAACTATGCTTTTGTGAGGTTTTTCAGCGGCTTTTTATTCTGGTCAACCATGTTAGGCGAGTTAGCTTTCTAAAGGGAGAGTTAATAAACCTAGTATGGGGGTTAAGCGAGAGTTGTTCAGACCTTAACGCAAGAATAAAGAGTTGACACCCGTGAATGTCATATAAACTGAATCAGTTAAAACACACTCCTTGTCAAGTTTTTCCTATGGGGTAAAAGTAACCTATTGGATCATAGTTTGGCTATGTTTTTTTAATCGCCTAGATAAATCCGTTAGAATACTCTTTATTTTTTGCATTAGTATAATAATCTCCACCACAACTTTGATCGCCTAGACTAAGAACCACGTTCGCTTTGGTACTCACAACCATATTTCTCTTGGGATCGACCTCGTACTCCTGTAGCTATTCTAACAATCGACCCGGTACTCTGCTGGTTAGAGAGTTAGTTTACCCACAGTTGCGAGTCTTTATAAATTGTATTTTTGAGTGGGTAGATTTTAGCTTATCAGAAGCTGTTACACATGCCTGGCAGACTCAAAAATACGGACTCAGACTACTGACTCGACGCTGAACTGACAGAACCGATTCCGCCGAATCTGGGACCCCCAATTTACCGCGGTATGCCCCCGATAAACCAGACGTATTTTTTCTAGGTTTCAACAAGCCTGACTCTGTATGACTTAAATATAAACAGACTCAATAAAATAGACTTGAATATATACAGACACTCAATCTCAAAGAAAAAATATTCTTGACACGAGTCCCCGGCAATGGCGCCACACAATCTTGATCGCGTGCAAAGCACTTACTAGAAATAGGACTATGTCTATCGTAGTAGAGTACTGGCGAGTCAAGGTCGATCCCACAGAGACCGGTACGAATGCAAATTCTTGAGATTGAGCCTGTCACAAATAAGGTCTACGACCAACTAAAATATAGACAGAAGTAAAATTGGTGCCACAAAATGCCAATACTATGCTAGTTCACACAGAGTAAACAGAGTTTCTAATGTATTAGTCTAATTATTAGTGATTAGTTATTCCTCCCTTATGAGTGATTAGTTATTCCTCCCACACATGCAATAGTCCTTCCCGTTGGTAAATTTTAATTCATTGTCAGCTACGGGTGCAACTCCTAACCCTATCTACTCCAACCATGGTAGGTGATAATCTATACGCAAGCTACCCTCCTTAATTGGTCCGTAATAGCCCATACGCAATAAGTTCTAGAGTTTCCGGTATTGAGCATTAACCTATACCACTAACATGCCTATATCGACCCTGACTAGCACGTTCCTAGGTCCATCAAGACTATGTCCCAACTAACAGTTCACTATAAGTACTTCATGCTAATTTACGATGACATACAAATAGTTGATCAGGCTACTAACAGGTAAATTAAATCTGTCGATCAACGTAGCTGGCGCCGATTATCTTGAACTAGTAATTTTCTTGGTATTCAGATCTAACGTTATAGACCGTCGCAGATCTGAAGAACACAACCACTATTTCTTGATTTCTTCACCAACGAATTAGATCTATACATACATGGGGTATAATAAACTAACTACTACATAATTAACTAAATAAACAATTAGCGCATACTAGTCAAGTAAAACAACGACATATCTACATCTTGGAAAAGATATAAAATCATACCCTCGAAGATGAGTGTAGATCTCATTCAGATCTCTTCCTAGGCGGCGACGCCATTGTCTCTCCGACCAGAACTAATAAAATAAAATAAAGAACTTCTATTGCATAATAATTGTAAGTTTTGAGGTATAATGAACTCAAAAAGTGGACACACTGAATTCTGAGGCGATGCCTCTTATTTATAGTTACATAAACCGACTTAGAAACACCTAGATCTACCCCTCATCCAAGAAAACACGTTTCAGAAGATTCTGGACTCTCAGTAAGTCGGCAGCTCCCAACTCCCGGCAACGGTGCCAGTTAATAATGCTTGATCGACTTTTCTAGGTTTCCAATCTAACCGGCAGTGTACCGGGTCAATTGTGGTCTAGGTAAGAGAGTCAAGGTCGTATCCACAGGGAGAAATCTCAATTGAGTACCAAAGCGGCCCAAACAATTAGTCTAGGTGTGTTCGGTAAAAACTCGTTTTAAATTTATAATTACCGGAACACCCCAAGTGCAAGGCTCGTAGTAAAGGTATTACCGGGTCGTCCTAAGGGAATCGAACGTCTATCGGATCAAGTACAGTTAACATATGGTGAATTGTCACGAAAATCTAATTAAAACTACTAAAGTCTATGAATTCTATAATCCTAAATAGGTTTGTCTAAACTGACAAAACAGAAAATATCAAAATAACAATGAAGGAAATAAAAGTTGAAACAATCAAATTAAATTCAATTAAACTAAAAAAATCTAAACCGATATGCAAAAAGAACGAACTTTCTTATGAATATAAAGGAACAGTAGGGCAACAAGGATCCACCAAACAACCACCACCCAACCAAGTTATGAGTTAAATTAAATTCCTTGGTATGATCTAACCTAAATTCGATTTAATTTCTTTAATCAAATTTATTTAGGGTTCGTTTTCTTTCTCAAGTAAAACAAACATAACAATGAAGAACATGATCATGAGTTCGTCTCCGAATCTCCTACCCATTCAATAATAAACAATCTCTTGAATTATTATTAATCGTATCAAAAGAACGGTTCTATATATGAATCTAATTCTCATTAAAATTCAAAACAGATAAACGTTTCATTTATTTCTCAATCTAATAAAACAAACATTCACATCTATTCAATTGATAAGGAAAATAAAACTCAAACTCACTAACAATCGCTACTTGAAAATCCCTTGGTTGTGATGGTGTTGTGTTGGCTTCATCCCGTTGTCCTACTGCGAACTGTTTAGCCCTCAATCATCCTTGATCTCCAAGAAAGAATTGAAAGAAGAAGACTCATCTTTTTATGTGTTTAGTGCGGCTGCTGCTAGGGTGCGGCTGCTGTGTGTAAAAATTCTCCTTTTAGGGTTTAGAATGCGCTGCTATTTATAGATTTTTAAGGCGGCTAGGGTTAAGTCGGCCGTGGACGCCCGTCTAGAAGGGTGGACGCTCGTCCAGGTGCATGTAAAATTTATCGAGTCGGGCCGAGTCTTCTTGGGCGCCCGTCCTATGCAAAAATGGACGCTGCTTAAGCTAAAAATCATCAAACTCTGAATCAAAATCTCCTTCGGGCGCTTGATCCGAATAGTGACGCCCACCCGAAAGGGCGCTACATCAAACATCGTTCAACTTGGTCAAAAAGTGATTTTCTCATCTTTATCTTCAACCGACTTCCCTTTATCTTTTTCCTTCGTATAAACTCGATCCTTGACACCATTTAATCCTCTTTTTAGCTCGAAAAATGTATATCTACAAGGGGTAAAACATGCAAATCAGAAATATATATAGATAGAAAATGACTAATAAACCACATAAATAGCTCGAATTTGCATTTTAATCCTTTTCATACACAACCCCTCAATATTTCAATTAAACTCCTACTTTTCTATAAAAAGTAATAAAATACGAAGAATATTGTTACGGAATAAAGCGATAAAACCATAAAATTCACCGTTAACAACTCCCCCACACTTAAACTTTTGTTCGTCCCAACAAAATAATCAAAACTAGCTCACTTTCATGCAATCCACATAGATCCCTAACTCATGTAACAAAAGATAAAACAACTATAGCAAGTGATACCAACATAGAGATAGATTCTGTGTGTGTGTGACAAGCCCTTTTCAATCTTCACAATCCTCTCAAACAAATATCCTCTCAAATAATTTTAATGACTATCCTAGGTATAGGCAGCAGTCGTTCCACACAAAGTCTTTCTGCGCACTCAGTAGGATAATCCTTACAGCATATCATTCGGTTTATACTGGGTATAAGTTCAACGATAAGAAAGTCTTTAATTTTTTTCACTTTCTTTTTCTCTTCTTTGACGCACATCAGAATGAGCTCTTACCCGTCATAGTAGAATAGTGTGTTTCAGGATAACACCCTACCTTACTCAAATCATAGGGTATCTTTTCCTGACTGTCGTGAGCTTTTGGTCATCATAGTGGAATAGGACATTTCGAGATAATGCCCTACCGCACTCCAATCATTAACCAGCTTTCGACACACCCATTTATTTATTATTAACTCAACTTTTTCAAAAACATTAGTTACGCTTCACTTATCACATTCAAACCTTCGATATTCACAAAGTGCACGCTTACAACTTAGGTGTTACTTCACTTTATTACTATTAAGAACAAATCTCTCTAAGATAAATCACTAAAATAGTGAAAGGATACAGTTCAAAATTTTTGCTTCAATATCAAAGGCTTTCGTGAGTGTGAAATGAATACTATCTCAAATCAGTAAAAACATGCTATAATTATCTCTCAAAGTCACATAAAATCATTGTCAGGAAACTACAACTAGCAAGCCATTTGTTTCAATTACATGCTCAAGATTTACAATTATCCAAGTTTACTTTGAAAAATTTAAAAAAAATGTCGAGAAAATCACATTTACTCATTGTCAGAAATATAGCATGATAACATACCCAATTTAGACACCCCCCACACTTAAATCACATTATGTCCTCAAAATGTGCAGATAAAAGAAAAGAATACTTAGCTGGTTTTCAAAATGATTGTCGGGTAGTAGGTTGTCAGAGGTCAGGCCGTAGCATGAATGTACCGCTGCAACTCGTAGCATGAACAGACAACACTAAAAGTGATAACTGGCAAAAACCACTCAACAGCATCTGCAACACTCGACATAGCATATAATCTCGGGGTACAAGGGGTATATGAGTAAACATGAATGCACACAGAAATGGGCAAATAAAGCATTCACAAATAGGATAGGGATAACAAACACACAAATCACCATGGTTTTATTCCTAATGCCCTAAAAACTTAACTAAAAAGTAACTTAAAAGACTAGGCTGCCTCCTAGTAGCGCTTCTTTTATGTCATTAGCTTGACAGAGTAAACCAAGTCAACCTGGATCAGGCCACTTGTGTATGAGGCTAACCACTTCTCTGTCAGAAATCAGAATGACTAGGACGGAAATGGTTTTCGCCACAACAACAAGTCAAGTGCGCGAGTAAAGCATGAAAATTTTCTCTCCAGACAACACTGACTCTTTTCTTCTTGTTCTTGTTTCTCAGATTCGGCTGAGGTATGCTAACAGGCTCAAGAGCATTGACAGAATGATCTGCAAGGATAGGGGTAATAATGTCATCATCCACTCCAAAGAAGTCGGATGGAATCTCGTCACAAATAAACGACTCAACCGTTTCATTTCTCTTTTGAAAGTAGAGTACTTCAGGCTTTTCCTTGGGTTGCCCAAAGTACTTCTTAATCCTGTGACCATTGACTTTGAACGGTTGATCGCCGTACCACTTTCAACGTAATGGCTCCACCAGGATGAACATCAAGAATCTCAAAGGGCCGGACCATCTAGATTTAAGCTTACCAAAGAAAAAGATGGAGCCTGGTGTTATACAAAGAAAGCCATCTCTCCCACTTTGAATTCCCGATCTTTAATCTTAGCATCGTGGAGTGCCTTCGTTCTTTCCTTACTGATTCTCGAATTCTCGTAGGCACGGAGTCGGAACTCATCGAGCTTGTTCAATTGCAACAATCTCTTTTCCCCACAAAGCTGGCTGTCGAAATTCATGAATTTAATAGCCCAGTAAGCTCTGTGCTCAAGCTCGACTGGTAAATGGCAAGCTTTGCCATAAACCATTTGAAAGGGTGACGTACCCATAGGGGTCTTAAACGCAGTGCGATAAGCCCAAAGTGCGTCATCCAACTTAAGACTCCAGTTGGATCTATTTGAATTTACCGTTTTCTCCAAAATCCGCTTTAGACTTCTGTTGCTCACCTCGACTTGGCCACTGGTTTGGGGGTGATACGGTGTACCGATTTTATGTTTGACACCACATCTCTCAAGAATTTTATCAAGCGGCGCATTACAGAAATGCGAACCTTCATCACTGATAAGGGCTCTAGGACAGCCAAATCTAGTAAAGATATTCTTTTGCAAGAATTTCTTTACAACTTTGTGATCATTGGTTTGGGTGGCTTTGGCCTCTACCTACTTGGAAACATAGTCCACACAGACCAATATATTTGTTAGAGCATGATGACGGGAACGGTCCCATAAAATCAATGCCCCAGACGTCAAAAACTTCACATTCCAAGATAGGCCTCAAAGGCATCTCCATCCTATTACTGAGTCTCCCTACTCTTTGGCATCTATCACAGCCTTTGCAAAAGGCTTCAGCATCTTTAAACAAAGTAGGCCAGTAAAATCTAGCTTGAAGGATTTTTGTGACTGTCTTAGGTGCTCCGTAGTGCCCACCAGCGGGACCACTATGACATTGCTCCAAGATATCCAATTGTTCATGCTCCGGAACGCACCTTCTAAGCAACCCGTCCTTGCAGACTTTAAACAGATATGGGTCCTCCCATACGAGATACTTTAAGTCGCTGAAAAATTTCTTCTTTTCCTGATACGTCATTTCCTCTAAATGCCCACTTGCTAAATAGTTGACGTAATCAGCGTATCACGGCCTAATCAGACGAGCTTCATCAATTGATCGAGAGGGAAATCGATGCCAATTTCCTTGTGATTTTCACCACCCTCATTTACTAGGCGAGACAGGTGATCAGCCACAATATTTTCACTACCCTTCTTATCTTTGATCTCCAGGTCAAACTCTTGCAAAATTAGAATCCATCTGAGTAACCTTGGTCTTGCATCTGCTTTGTCCATAAGGTAGCGTAGGGATGCATGGTCTGTCCAAACCACAACTTGAGACCCTAGAAGGTAACTTCTAAACTTGTCGATAGCAAAAACGACGGCTAAGAATTCCTTCTCAGTCGTGGTGTAATTGCATTGAGCCGGGTTCAAGGTGCGGCTCGCATAGTAAATGTGAAGAGAGTTTGAGAATGTGATAAACACAAGAGTAAACTTCAACTTAGTTTATTCATTGAGTAAAAAGATGTATAAATAGATACAATTGAGATAGAGAGACTAGCTAGCTAGCTTGGGCGGCCACTTGAGTATGTAGATGTGGGCGGCAAGCATGCAAAAGTAAAAAGTAAAAGTTATGTCTATGACATAAAGTAAACTAGAGTTTGACATATTAATTGTTTATATGAATCACAATTAATATCACAATTAATATGTCTTTTACAATTAAATAAGGTGTACAAAATATTATGCACGAAATCCTGAGGCTCAGCAGAGTCTGCTGAGCACCCTGCTGAAACCTCAGCAGACTCAACTCAAGATGTCAGATGTTTGAGTAATATTTCTACACCCCTTCAAATCTGGTCAGATATGTTGATGCAACCAAGTTTGCTACTTAGTCTCGCCGAACATAAGAGGTGGAATAGCCTTGGTAAGAATATCGACGATCGATCTGCTGAGGAAACATACCGGAGTTGAATAATCTTGGCATCAATCTTCTCCTTCGTAGTAAGTGTCACAATGTCCACATGCTTGGTTTTATCATGATGGATGGATCTTCTCGCCATGCATAAGGCTGAATTATTATCACAACAGATTGTGATAGGTTCTTTGATACGGTTGTTTGAGTTCACCAAGACTTTTTAGCCATAGAGCTTCACAAATGCCAAGTACAAGTGCCCTTAGTTCACCTTCAAGATCGCTTCTTGACACAGAGGGTTGTTTCTTGCTCCTCCAAGTAACCAGTTCCCCATATATATGAGCAATAGCCTGTGGTAGACCTCTTGTCAATGTGACATCCAAATCGACATCAAGATGTAGACCTTGATTGATCTATCAAGAGACTTTGTGAAGTGCAGGCCTTGGCCAGAGTGGATTTTAAATACCTCAAGATCCTATTCACTGCATCCCAATGTTGCTTAGTAGGGCAATGCATGAATTGATCGACCAGATCGACCCCTTATATGCAATATCAGTCTTGTGTGAGAAAGGTATATGAGTTTGCCTACAAGCCTTTGATATTGTTCTTTCTGGCGACAAAGAATGTCACCATGCAAGAGGGTATGACTGGGTCTACCTGAGATACAAAGAGTTTGCATCCCATCATGCCGCTTTCCTTGAAGAGGTCCAGACATACTTCCTTTGGGAGACTGAAATGCCATTGGTGTTTCTAGCTACTTCCATACCAAGAAAGTACTTGAGGTAGCCTGATCTTTAACTTGGAACACCTTTGCTAGTAGAGTCTTCAAGTTCGGATCTCAGAGAGTCATCTCCAAGAAGGATGATATCATCCACATATACAATTAGAATGGACCTCCTCCGGTTGGTTGTCTTGACAAACATGGTGTGATCGAGTTGCATTGATGATATCCAGCAGCTTTAACCACAAGAGTGAGTTTTCCAAACCATGCCCTTGGTGATTGCTTCAGGCCATATAGAGATTTTCTCAGTTTGCACACCTTGCCTTGAGTATGAGGATTGATGAAACCAGGGGTACAGTCATATAAACCTCCTCATGGTGAGGTCCCCATTTAGAAAGGCATTTTTGATGTCCAATTGGTGAAGAGGCCACTGTTGGACAAATAGGGAAATCAATGACTGGCGACAAAGGTTGAGCTTGCTATCGGTGCAAAAGTTTCCTTATAGTCAATGCCATAAGTTTGAGTGAATCCCTTGCTACCAATCTGCTTTATACTTGTCAATTTTACCATCAAAGATTGTATTTGATAGTGAATAACCATCTGCAGCTAAAAATGTTTTCTTGCCTTTGGGAAGAGTTGTGAGGTCCCAAGTATGATAATCCAGAGAGCAATCATCTCTGTTTTAACAAAGCTGACCTTCCACTTATCATTTTGAAGGGCCTCCTGAATATTTCTAGGATAGAGTGAGAGTCCAGTCCTCCTGTAAACATGGAAAAGACAGAGACAATCGACCATAAGATAAATAAGTATGAATAGAATGATCGGTGCATGATCTTTTCCCTTTCCTTAGAGCAATAGTCCGCATCATCCACTTCAAGAGATCAGAGAGTCGATGGTCGAGGCCGCGGACTCTGCCCGATGAGGTTGCCGAGGTTCTGCCGGCAAGAGCTCGGGTCGGCAGACTGGTCGCCAGACCGCCGAGGGTCGATAATGTGAGTATCCGCAGGATGCCAAGGTTATGAGTCCGCCGAGGTTAGGACTCTGCTGAGGGTAAATGGTTTGCTGAGGGAACGGACTTAGTTCAATCTCAATCAGGTTTCGATCAGTGACTGGCTTAGTAGGTTTGCTGTAATATGGAGTCCTTTCAAAGAATTTCACATCCATAGAATTGTAAAACTTCTTTTCAAGAGAGGGAGAGTAACACTTGTAACCTTTCTCGTCCCGTGCATATCCAAGGAAAATGCACTTATGAGCTTTAGGATCAAGTTTACTGTGTTGAGCATGGATATAAACAAACACAAGACAACCAAAGATCTTTGGAGGCAATTGGGTAATAAGATGAGAGCAGGAGTGTGTGGTCAAGCAGGTTTGGAGAGGAGTTTTGAAACCTAACACTCTGTGGGAAGTCTGCTTGATTAAATATGTTGCAGCCAATATAGCTTCACCCCACATGTATTTAGGAACATGTGTAGTGAACATGATTGATCTCGCCATTTCCAGCAGATGCCTGTTCTTTCTTTTCAAGAACCCCATTCTCGTTGAGGTGTTTCCACACAACTACTGATATGAACAATTCCTCTGCTTGTCAAGAAGTTACCGAGGTTAGACTCATAGTATTCTAGAGCATTATCGCCTTTTAAGATCTTGATCTTAGTATCAAATTGGGTGGAGACCATGTGATAAAATTCTTGGAAGATAGGTCCAACTTCGATTTGTCTTTCATTAAGAAGGCAAGTGTTTCTCGTATGATCATCAATGAAGGTTACAAACCACCTTTTTCTGTTATACTTTTCACTCTTGAGGGTCCCCATACATCACTGTGAATTAGGGTGAAAGGGAAGAGGGCAAGTGAGGTAACTTAGCATACACAGATTTGGTGAGTTTAGCAAATTGACAAATATCACATTGAAGATCATTAAGATTAAATCCTTTAAACAATTCAGGATTAAAGACTTTAAATAACCAAAACTTGGATGTCCTAGTCTATAATGCCATAACATGATATTGTCTAGGTTTTGCGTGCAGTCAGCTGAGGCGATTCTGCTTCGCCTTACATCTCTTCACAGGGTTGATCACAAACATCCCGAGCGTGTTTTAGCTTGCCCAATCACTTCTCGAGAAGAAAGATCCTGGAATGTGCACCGATTCTTATTAAAAACAACAAACCAATTCAGATCTTTAGTGAGTTTACTTGTGATGATATAAGGTTACTGATCTAACTTTGGAACAAACAGGACATTCTGTAGATATATCTGATTATTAAGTTTAACCTTCCCAACACCTTTTGCATAAGAAACAGAACCATCAGCAGTCTTAATTCTGTGAATTTGGTTGCATGGCATATATTGGGTAATAAGGTTTTTATTACTACTATATGGGAAGAAGCCCTAAATCAACAATCCAAGTCTCATTACTAAGAGGTGAGTAAAATATACTGCTTTTAGCATGAGTGGCCATTTCAAGAGGGGAGCTACCTTCCCGATGTTTGAGCAATAAAGGCTTTAAAGCGCAAGAAACTGAGCATTCAAATTTCTTGTCATTCTCCTCTTCACCGATAAGTTTGCCTTGACTTTCCTCGGTTGGTTTTGAGGTTTTAGAGGGGTTAGGTTTGCCATGTAGCTTCCAACAATTGTCCTTGGTGTGATTTGTGCGTTTGCAAAGTGATCACGTAACAGCTTTCCAAATTTTCTCAGAGGGCTTCCTCAGAAGTCTCATTAACCTTCAAGTAGGCAAGACTTTCATGAGGGTTGTCACAGGGAGTTCAAAGAAAGATCACTTTCCTCCTGCTTTCCTCATGTTTGACCTCAAAGAAACATGGATTTGAGAGTTGGAAGAGGTTTAGTAGCAAGAATTCTACCTCGACATCATCAAGAGTAGGATTCACCCAAGAAGGAATTTGAATACTCTCTTTTCTCGATAATGTCTTTAAAGAGTGCAAAGATCTTTAACATCATTCCAGGTGAGTTTCCAACATATCTAGGTGTTGCCATGCCTTAGATAGTTGATTAAAGTATTGAGTTACGCACATATCCCCTTGTCTCGCAATTTTGAATCTGAGCTTGAGTTCATAGACTTCGATGTATTGTCCTTTTTGAGTAAAGGTCTCGGCATTGTCCTGCATTTCCTTAGCAGTGTGTCATACATCATGAAGTTCTCACTCGATCTCTTTTGTCATAGACCTCGTGAGGATGGTCATGACTTGGTTATTTTCTCTGTGTCCCATGCTTCAAACTTGGGGTCGGGCCAATGAGGGGCAGTTTGGAACCGCATGTATATCCCATCTTGCCCTGGCCGGAGATATACATTTTCATAGACCTTGACCATAGCAAGTAATTGTTACCATCAAGTTTATGATTTGTAAAAGAAGAGTGTTCCGTTATCCCAGTCTGCTGAGGCAGCTGTGGGTCTACTGAAGAAGATGAAACTTCAGATAATGTTGACATTTTTTTTTTCCTGAAAAAGAACTGAGTTTTGCAGCGGATTTTAGAACTCAGTAAGTCTCTGATACCATGAAGAGAGTTTGAGAATGTGATAAACACAAGAGTAAACTTCAACTTAGTTTATTCATTGAGTAAAAAGATGTATAAATAGATACAATTGAGATAGAGAGATTAGCTAGCTAGCTTGGGCGGCCACTTGAGTATGTAGATGTGGGCGGCAAGCATGCAAAAGTAAAAAGTAAAAGTTATGTCTATGAAATAAAGTAAACTAGAGTTTGACATATTAATTGTTTATATGAATCACAATTAATATCACAATTAATATGTCTTTTACAATTAAATAAGGTGTATAAAATATTATGCACGAAATCCTGAGGCTCAAGAGAGTCTCTGCAGCACCTCACTGAAACCTCAAGCACTCAACTCAATATCTCAGTATCTTTGAGTAATATTTCTACAAAATGGGCCTGAACTTTTTATCAATTCTCCGGCCTAAAATCGCACTCCATCACGTAGTTAGAGGCATCGCACATTAACTCAAAAGGCTTAGTCCAATAAAAGTATTAAGATAGGGCACTTATGAGCTTATCCTTTAGGCAATTGAAAGCTTCCTTGCATTTTTCATCAAACAAGAACTCAACATCATCTTTCGTAAGGTTAGATAATGGCTTGGCGATGGTGGAAAAATCTGAATAAACCGCTTGTAGTAAAGCCAACATGACCTAGAAAACCTCGTACCTCTTTCACTGCTTTCGGCACGCCATCTTTTCAATGGCCTCTACTTTAGCCTTATCAACTCTGAATACCATCTCGGACACCTTGTGTCCTAGAACAATTCCTTCATCTACTAGAAAATGGCATTTCTCCCGGCTTAAGCACTAAATTATTTCCAACACAAATGTTGAAGTACCATATCCGATTTTCCAAGATCTCATCAAAGCTATCGCCATAGATCGAGAAGTCATCCATGAAGACTTCCATACATTTCTCCACAAGTCCATCGAAAATGGCCAACATGCACCGTTGAAATGTTGCCGGTGCATTGCATAACACGAAAGGCATTCTCGCGAAAAGCAAAGTGCTCGATGGACACGTAAACGTAGTCTTCTCCTGGTCATTAGGGGTCGATGGCTATCCGGAAGTAACCGAATATCCATCAAGGAAACAATAATACTTATGACCACTCAATCTTTCAAGAAGTCGGGTCAATGAAAGGTAAGGAAAATGGTCTTTGGCGGTGACTTCATTCAATGCGATAATCAATGCAAACCTCAGAGCTATCCACAAGGCGTAAAGCCACTTCTTCCCCTTTTCATTCTTTTCCACGGTAATACCTCCTTTCTTTGGCACAACTTGGGTGGGGCTAACCCACTCACCGTCGGCGATTGCATAGATGATTCCCATATCTAACCATTTTATGACTTCTTTCTTGACAACCTCCTCGCATATGCGGATTCACCTTCGAGGTTGTCTCGACTTTCTTAGCTCCTTCCTCCGCTCGATTTTATGCATGCACACATCGGGGCGATTCCTCGGATATCACCCACTTGCCATCTGAACGCAAGGATGTTCTTTTCAAGCACTTTAATCAGCAGTGCTTCTTGCTCGGGCTCGAGTTTTGAAGGGATGATCAAGGGTAACTTATCACCATCCTTAAGAAAAATGTACTTAAGGTGTTGCGGAAGCGGTTTAAGCTCCAAGTCAGTAGGTGGTTGCTCAATACTGGATTTTAAGGGGCCACCCTTTTCCTTATGGGCTTGAAGTGGTTGGCTGAAGAATACCTCATCTTCCCGAGGTATAACCCCGAAGATCTACTGGATCACATCATCCATAGGGATCCTTCTGTCAACACCCGCTTCCTCTTTCTTATGCTTGATCATCTTGCTCAACTCTTCATCTTCTAGCTCCTTTGCTAGCTGTTCCCAATCATCAACCTCCCAATGAATAATCTCTCTCCAGAAATCCACTTCATCCCAACTACCCATCAGGGCTTCCTCTTCTACAGGGTTAAAGTCTTCCCGATGCAGCTCTTTGAAATCATCGTTCATTGTTGGGAATCTCCATGTTTCTTGTTCATTGACAGAGCCTCGGTGTGAGCAAGTTGTGAAGACGACTCGTCGCTGATTATGGCCTGTGATGAAACAGGAAGATGGTCCACAATCGCCTTGATCTTTAATGTTTATAGCTTCGAAAACACCTATCTCATTAGCTCTACCGCTTCTTCCGTGAGTTGGCATCTTCTTCATCCTCATAAATTGCTTCAACGAACGAGATTTCTTCAATCAAGGTTTCCTCGTGACTTTTCCTCGTGTGAAGGTAACGGATGTATCATCGACTCTAAGCGTAATCGACCCTTACAAATCGATGAGGCGGCAGAGGTGTCCAAAAAGGTCCGGCCTAGAATTAGGGGCATCTCTTTGTCGGTGGATAGTCTAAGATAACCCAATCAAGAGGGAAAACCAAATGTTCAACACGGAGAAGAACATTAGCAACACAACCAGATCTTTGAGCGGCTAGATCGGTCTACCATCCCAAGAGAAATAGTATGCGTTCCCGCATTCTTTTATCTAAACCGAGCTTTTTGCAGACGCTCAATGGCATCACATTTATGGAGGCCCCTAAGTCGCATAAGACGTTTTGAAATGTGTGGCCTTCAATCTCACAAGAGATTGAATGTCTCCCGGGGTCACCTCGCTTAGTAGCAACTTTTGTGAAACCATAGAGCAATCTTCTCTTAATATTTCTTCAGCCATCCCTTGAAGCTTCTTCTTGCTTCCACAAACTTCCTTAAGATACTTAGAGCACTTGGGCATTTCAGTCAATACCTCAGCTAGGGGTATACTCACTTTGGTATCTCTAAGCATCCTCCTCACACCGTCATATTGTCACATGACCGAGGGTATTCTCTTTCTTCTTCGGTGGATAAGGAAGGGCTTTATCACTGTTCATGGCTTGATTTTTTATGGCTTCGTCTTCCTTATCCTTCCATCTGACAAACTTTTCCTCCCTCTTCTTTGTCAGGGGTACAGCCACCTGACCTTTCCTCATTTCTCTATCAGAATCATTTTCATCACCCGAAGAATCATCATTAAGCTCCTCCTCACTGTTGCTTTCTTCGGTATTTAACTTTTGATTTCCCCCTCCTGAACTTATGGCTTCAGGAGGGGCTACTCGTTTCCCGACATCTTTCCGGGTCCCGCCTGCTTACCACTTCTTAAAGTAACCTCATTCAGCTCTTCGTCTCCATACTCCCATTGAGGTGTGATGGCAAAGTGCAAACATTGACATCTCGCTTTAGATTTCTTTCGGTATAACTTGGAAGTTTACCGTGGGTCTCGCTTGCTTGTTGGTCCGCCATCCGACCAACCTGTCTCTCTATTGTCTTGACACTAGTAGCCGGGTCTTCACCATGTCTACTAGCTCATCAAACTTATGTTGAGGGACACAAGAGGTGGTTTGGTTATGATGTTGGTTTTGATTCCAACCACCTTGAGGTCTCTGCTGCTGCATTTGTAAATCGGCTAGCTTCTTGCTCATCACTTCCATTTGAGCAACTAGCATTTTGGTCTCAGAATTGCTCGCAGCAGATTCCTTCTTATTCCCACTAACATTGGTCTTCTTTGGAGTTGACCACATGTTATTCTTTGCTATAGTTTCAGCTACCCTGTAAGCAGCATCATCACCTCCCCCTAGGAAGGATCCATGAGCAGTTGAATCAAGAAAGTCTCTATTTGGTTGAGAGACACCTCTGTAGAATAACTCTAGTAGCTCATGTCTACTGTATCCATGGTTGGGGCACTTCCTCATCAACAGATTTAGTCTCTCCCATGCTTTCCCCATACTCTCACCATCAAGTTGTTCAAATATGGCTATCTCCTTTTCATGTCCATGATTGTCCCAGTGAGACAAACTTGAGCAAAGGATCTTTTGACATCATTCCAGTGCGGAGAGAATGATGGGCTGAGATTTGAACCAACGGTTTGCTTCACCCTTTAGAGCAAACAGAAGAGTTTTAACTTGACCATCTCGTAATCAACACCAGATAGTGGCACGCTTCGCGATTTGAACGAAGGTGGACAAGAAGTCATGAGGATCTTCGTTAGCGATTGCCATGAAAAGAACTATTATGGACCATCCTACCACTCCATTTTTCGATCGAAGTTCACTTGCCCCATGTCCGGAGGGGATGAATAGGCCTATGCCCTTCCAGAATTCTTGGTCAAGATAGGGAGCATAGGGGTCTTGATTTAATTGGTTTAGCTGGTTCTGACGGAACTATTGAAATTGATTATTTATCCCAGCTTGTTGATTCTGTTGTTGTTGTATTGCCTGCATCTGTTGAAGGATCAGGTTCATTTGGGCTTGAGGATCTGGATCGTTAGCCATAATGTCTGGATTAGGGAAGAGCTTTCTCATGATAATAGATCGCTCAGGTTCAGGATTGAAGATAAGAGGTCCCTTCTTACTCCTGGTTTGCATAAACCAGAAGAGCAGAACAGGAAGAAATCAACCTTAGGGTTGATGAGAACGAATGTAGAGATGATTAGAGGGTTTATAGGTTTAGAAAGAGAGAAGAGAGGAGAGATTGAACTGGCGTTCAGTATGAGTGAACGCTGGTTCAGGGGGGGGTTCTGGAGGCGAACGCTGTTTCGAGTTCTTGAACTAGCGTTGTAAGACAAATTGAAAGCGCGGGGCAGCTCGTTGAGTCCGGGCGCCCGCTCGAAAAGTCTCTTTTTTTTAAGCTTAGAAAAGATAAAGGAACAGAAATAGGAAAAGAAACCTACCTACGAAAAATTTAAAACAGGAAAAACACTAAGACGACGAAAAAAAAACGTGTTGAAATCTTCTAGGGCTAAAATGGAAGGGAAAACAGTAGATTTTGACCTCGAAAATAGAGACGAACGGCCATAGGCCGTTCACCACATCGTCGGCGTCGGAACGAGTTTTCCGAATTGTGGTCCTGCGCGCCAAACGGACACTCGAGCCGAAAGTTATGGCCAAAATATCGCCGACCTGTAAAATCGCACTACGAAGAATCCGACAACCGTTACGAATCCCGGCAACGGCGCCAAAACTTGTTCGTAAAACTCGCTTTAAATTTATAATTACCGAACACCCCAAGTGCAAGGCTCGTAGTAAAGGTGTTACCGGGTCGTCCTAAGGGAATCGAACGTCTATCGGATCAAGTACAGTTAACGTATGGTGAATTGTCACGAAAATCTAATTAAAACTACTAAAGTCTATGAATTCTATAATCCTAAATAGGTCTGTCTAAACTGACAAAACAGAAAATATCAAAATAACAATGAAGGAAATAAAAGTTGAAACAATCAAATTAAATTCAATTAAACTAAAAAATCTAAACCGATATGCAAAAAGTACGAACTTTCTTATGAATATAAAGGAACAGTAGGGCAACAAGGATCCACCAAACAACCACCACCCAACCAAGTTATGAGTTAAATTAAATTCCTCGGTATGATCTAACCTAAATTCGATCTAATTTCTTTAATCAAATTTATTTAGGGTTCGTTTTCTTTCTCAAGTAAAACAAACATAACAATGAAGAACATGATCATGAGTTCGTCTCCGAATCTCCTACCCAATCAATAATAAACAATCTCTTGAATTATTATTAATCGTATCAAAAGAACGGTTCTATATATGAATCTAATTCTCATTATAATTCAAAACAGATAAACGTTTCATTGATTTCTCAATCTAATAAAACAAACATTCAAATCTATTCAATTGATAAGAAAAATAAAACTCAAACTCACTAACAATCGCTACTTGAAAATCCCTTGGTTGTGATGGTGTTGTGTTGGCTTCATCCCGTTGTCCTACTGCGAACTGTTTAGCCCTCAATCATCCTTGATCTCCAAGAAAGAATTGAAAGAAGAAGACTCATCTTTTATGTGTTTAGTGCGTCCGCCGCTAGCAAGTGCGCTTTCTTTGTGTAAAAAATTCTCCTTTTAGGGTTTAGAATGCGCTGCTATTTATAGATTTTTAAGGCGGCTAGGGTTAAGTCGGCCGTGGACGCCCGTCTAGAAGGGTGGACGCTCGTCCAGGTGCGTGTAAAATTTATCGAGTCGGGCCGAGTCTTCTTGGACGCCCGTCCTATGCAAAAATGGACGCTCGTTCGCTAAAAATCATCAAACTCTGAATCAAAAATCTCCTTACGACGCCATCCGAATAAGTGGACGCCAAATCCGATGGGCGCTACATCAAACGTCGTTCAACTTGGTCAAAAAGTGATTTTCTCATCTTTATCTTCAACCGACTTCCCCTTTATCTTTTTTCCTTCGTATAAACTCGATCCTTGACACCATTTAATCCTCTTTTTAGCTCGAAAAAATGTATATCTACAAGGGGATAAAACATGCAAACTGTAGAAATATATATAGATAGAAAATGACTAATAAACCACATAAATAGCTCGAATTTGCATTTTAATCCTTTTCATACACAACCCCTCAATATTTCAATTAAACTCCTACTTTTCTATAAAAAGTAATAAAATACGAAGAATATTGTTACGGAATAAAGCGATAAAAACCATAAAATTCACCGTTAACAAGGTGTATCTATTAATCAAGAAGCTAGTATGAACCAACTACAAATTAACTAATGATAAGCGAACTAAAAGTGCAATTAACAAGGATAAAATGACTCGGATGAAGGGGAATTGATGTGAAACGAGGTGGCTAGGGTGATGTTCCAATGAACTAAATATGAGGTCTTGTAACTACTCGGAATCAAGCTTCACTAATGAGTTCTCAACACATTCAAGGTGCAATTCGCTATGTTAACATGAATCGATCTCTCGCATCAATGAACTATAACCAAACATTTATCTATCGGTTAGTACTAGATTGAATGAATGGCTATGCATTAATGTGATACAAATCACCCAATCTAAGATTAGGTAACAGACACTCTAGAAATCAATTCTATCTCTAGATGATTTTACTAAGTGCTCATGATGACTAGTGTCCATGCCAATTTTTACTGTTACGCCTTGAATTAACACTTAGATGATGCAACTAGTCATTAATTAATCACACCCAAGAAGATCAATCACCATGACATAAACAAATCAAGAACATACAAGAGAATCCCACTTGAATCTAGAAATTACAAGTAATCTAGCCCAATTTCACATCACCCAAGCCACAAAGGTATTTAGCTACTCATTTCGACAAAAACACAAGGCAAAGATGAAATTAAACTAAACACATCCATGAAATAGAAAAATTCATACTAAATTCGGAATTATACCTTACTTAAGGAAGAAAACTTGAAATTAGCTCCAAGCCCATAGAGATTCACCAAAGAGATGATGAATTCACCATTGTAGAGTAAAGCCCAAGCTCAATTACACATTAATTTGGAGTTTAAAGACCTAAGATTCTACCTTTTAAGCTAAGAGAATGAAGAAAGTGAAGAAAAGAGTTTTTAGGGTTTTTGTAATCTAATTCTATTCTAGAAAATGTGAGGTCCCCTCTCTCTTGGCTGAAAATTTGATTTTATTGTGCAGAATTTCGTGTGCCGCAGGAGTGTGCTTGCCTGAGGCAAGCGTGCATCTGGCTGTTATGTCACATTTTACTGGGAGCTCAAGCATGTGATTGACTGAAGCAAGTGTGCACTTGGCCAATCAGACTGCATCTCAGGAGTTCTCTTGTCATGAGCAAGCATGCCCTGAACAGAGAGTTGGATTATTTGACTGGGGCCTCAAGCATGCACTCGAGGGAGGCAAGCATGGGCTTGTACTGACTGCTCCATTCTTCTTCCCAAATGATGACTCAGGCGTGCTCTTGGTTGAGGCAAGCTTTCTCTTGTCCTGATTTTCTTCAAAAATCACATATAGATCAAATCCAATCATCACCAAACCTAGACGCTTAGACGGTGCACATCTTTCTTATCATCTAGGACTGGAAAAGCTCAACACCAAATACAAACGTAATTTCCATGGGGTATCACGACCTGTGTGTGCGCGATAAAAGGCCCACATTTTACGATAATTGTGAGATTTTCTAATATGTGCGATGTGGACCGTAGGTGATGAAAATAGCGTGAGATAGCATCTAAATCCTAGAAATGCAGCTCGGAATGTTATACAATGATGTGAAAAGGGTGTGAAATGCATAGGAGTGTTGACTATCATCAGGTATTTTCGTCTTTTTCTCTCTGCCGACTTAACTTGAAAGGTTCTGGAATACCCTAGACCCAATCCTTTCGTTCAGTCCACTCCAAATTCGTCCACAATGCTCAGCCCAATATCTCATATCCTGAAAATAATCAAATAACGCACCAAATAATATTGAATAGGGAAAACAAACGTTAAGTGCAAATTACTCGACTCATGAACCCGACATATGATTTTCAACTCAAATGGTTCATAATTATAGGTCGAAACAACTATTTTTAGCTCAGAATGGACAGAATGTTGATGTCGTAGGATAGACTATTTTAAGCATCATCAAGTCCACAATGGACACGGCCCACGTAGGCATAGGGCACAATCGCCCCCTATATGAACAATCACAAAGAACTATGGCAGGCTTGATTCCATTACATTGGATACATTGGCACCTGGAGAAATTCCCAGGCTCAGTCTTAATCACCCCCAAAAATCCTTCTCGTATTCATATTTCTCTCGATTAATTACCTACAATGAATTTCCACTAGATCAATGGACCTAGATTTTATACCCGACGAATTTTGTTTCATCAATCTACTTATTCTTTTGGAAGGTCAAGAGTATTAACCCGTGGTCTGGGCTATCCCCCGGACCGGAACACTAGCCTCTCTTAACCCCCAATCATGTGTCATTCACGACGGATTCCGCCATGGAAAAACACCCCATTAGTAGATTTAAGTGATGATTTTGAACGAAGCATTAGGAAATTTAAGAAGAGGCCTCTAGAAGAACAATCTGTTACACCAGAGGGGGCAGGCCCATCGATTTGGCAATTGTGAGATGGCATATCAGTTCTACAAGGAGTATATGACAATATTGAAATACATCGGGAAAGACAAGCCAGGTGACGATTTGGTCCAGTTTACGCGTGATTATGCTGCCAAATTTGTTGGAAAATGATTGAAACTATAAAAGCTCCATGAAGAAGATGAAGGAATTTGAATTGAGAAATAACGGGAAAAGAGAATAAAGTACAATTTTATTCACTTGATCACATTCTGCATAATTGGTGTAGTGTCACAACAAATAACACTCAATATATACTCCTAAAGAGTTAATTTAACAAATAATCCGTTACAACAGCTCCAGCTTCTCTTACCAAACTTCAAAAGCTTTCTCACAGAAGTGTTCAACCAAATGTCTTGCTCGGCCACTTGGCATGGCATTGGCATTTCGCTCGAGCAGTGGCATAGGTATCTGGCTCAAGAAGTGGCATGGTGAATTTGCCTTGAATATGCAGGTTTACACATGAGATACAACATGCCCCCAAATTGTAGTTTGGGACGGACACATCTTGGAATGTGCCATGAATGTGCAGGTTTACACATGAGTTGAAAGATGTTTTGGAATGGATATCTGCTAGGTTATCCTAAGCTCTAACTGGTAAGGGAATTATGACATTTTCTTGATACTTTTCCCTTACAAAATTGCAAGCTATCTATATATGTTTGGTTCTTTCATGAAAAACTAGATTTTCCACAATGTAGGTAGCACTTTTGTTGTCACGGAACAAGGGAACCACTTGTGTGTGATGTACTTGAAAGTCTGATAACAAATAAATGAGCCATTGTATCTCACATGTTGTAAGGGCCATAGCCCTATATTTATAAATCGAGGGCTATGCAGATCCTCAGACATATATGAAATAGAATAAAGATGGACCAAGCTACTTATGAATGTAACCACAATTAACATCACTATGGTCGGGCTATCGAACACGGAGTCACAAGTGAATTACGAGTCAGACCAATTTGCGAGTCAAGCGAGCTCCCCTTGCATGAAATGATGTGGTGGTGAACCTCTCTTTCTAATTTAGTGCTCTCTGAACCCTGCGGGAAGGTTTCCCATCACACGGATCAAATCAATATGAATGGAAGATGCCTCTACATTATATAATATACGTAATAGAATTTCCATTCTAAGATGATAGATTATTATCTTGACGTAGGTCTGCCTGTGGCTTAGATTAACCTAAGTTAAATGAAGTTTCAATCCTTCTGCTGCATACAAACTACAATATGAAACCTTCTACACCTTAAATTTCGTAAGACAAAAACCCTTGAAAAACTTTGGTAGTGTTCTTGAAACTGCAACATAATCACAAATAATGAATAAGCAAAGCACATTGAGCCATCTCATTATCCTATTTTTGTGTGAAGAAAAAAATATAGCAGACTGGCTGATATTTTGATCAGTTAATGAAAGAGCCCAATGCAATAAAATTTCTTCTATTAACTGTTTTATGTTTATTGCTCTTCCAAGAGATTAATGAGTCTCTGAAGAATACTGTGTAACCAGTGATAGATCTTCTTGCTTTTGTACACCCTGACCAATCAGAATCACTAAATGCCTTTAAAATAGGAATGCTAGTCAAGAGGAAGAAGAAGCCCTAACATGGAGCTCCTTTAAGAAATCTGAGAAGTTTATGACCAGCATCTAGATGGTTTTCAGTAGGAGCATTTAAAAATTGACTCAATTGCTGAACTGGATAGGCAATTCCAGGTCTTGTATTGCTGAGGTAAAGGAGTTTACCCACAAGACTCACGTAGTATATGTTGTCACCAAGAAATGGTGAATCTTTGGGCTTTAGTTTTATTTTAAGATCCATTGGAATACTAGAAGGCTTTTCTCCTAGGTGACCAAATTCTTGGAGTAAATCTAAACTGTACATTCTTTGATTCATGATGATTCCAGCTTTTGATCTTGCAATTTCATAACCTATAAAGTATTTCAACTGTACTTGATCTTTGATTGTAAAAGCTTGGTGTAGAAGATTCTTGACATGCTGAATTTCTTGCATGTTGGAACTTCAAACTACTATATCATCCACACATACAAGAAAAGCAATAAACGTGGATTCTTGCTCTTTGGTATAGAGGCAATGGTTATGTTTAGATTGTGTGTAACCATCTTTTATTAGGGCATCAGTTAGCTTAGCATTCCATTGCTTGCTTACTTGCCTTAATCCATAAAGTGATTTATTCAATCTACAAACTTGATTACGTGCTAAAAGAGAAAGACCTTGAGGTGGTTTCATGAAAACCTCTTCATCTTGATCATTATGTAGGAATGTTGTGTTAACATCCATTTGATGTAAGTGACACTTATGGATGCCAAACTTAAGAACAGTCTGATGGTTGACATTTTTGCCACAGGAGAAAAGGTTTCTAAGAAATATATGCCCTCAGTTTCAGTGTAGACCTTGGCTACTAACCTTGCTTTTTATATGTCCACTCTGCCATCAGTTTTCCTTTAATTCTGAATACCCATTTACAGCCTATGGGTTTCTTACCTTTAAGTAATGGCACAATGGACTATGTATGTGTTTTGTGCAGAGCCTCTAACTCTTCTTACATGGTCTTGTACCAATTTGTGTCTTTAGATGCTTCTAAATAGGAATTAGGTTCTTGATCATCAGATAATTTGCATCAGAAAGCTTTATTTATTCAGAGTGTGTGGTGTGGTAATGTCAGCTCACATTTTTGTTTGATAGTCCTAAAGATGCACATGTAACCTTCTTTATCAGTTGGACCTTCTCAATGGTTGATTCATAGTAGTTGTAGGCACTTCTTCTAAAGTATTATGCTCCACAATATCATGTCCTCCATCAATGGTAGGTGAAGGTGAGACCTCCGATTCTTGACTTAAGATGTCAGAATTGGCATTTTGAAATGTGGGAACTGGAAACACGGATTGATCATTAGTCCAGACTAATTATTAAGACATGGAAAAGCAATTTCATAAAAGACTGCATCTCTAAAGATAAGAAACTCCATGGTTTTGAGATCATGTAATGTATATCCTTTGGTATGAGAAGGATTGCCTAGATATGATCATATCCTACTTTTGTCGTCAAACTTCCCTCTACCCTGAATAATATTACTTGCATAAGCTAAACATCCGAAGACCTTCATATGAATATAAGCAGGGTGTTTTCCATATAAAAGAAAGTAAGGAGTTTGTGTTGAAATAGTGTCCTAAACCCAATCGGGTTGGACTGGATCCAACCGGGTCAGATCATTTCTACTATTTCTTTATGTTTATATATATAATATATGGCTTTCTGTTATTATGTATTTGTTCGTTTAACGGACCAATTATGATATTGTTGTATGATAACGTTCTTAGTATTAAACTGTGAAAGAGAAATCATGATAGTGATTATGGTTGATGAGATCTCGACTCACTTTAAAAGGTTTGATACTTAAATGTCTCTAGTCGTATGTACTGTTAAATAGGACATTAATAGTATGATTAGACTAGCACATATTAGATATCTTATTGAAGATAGGGATAGATCTCATCTATCAAAGTGTAGAGACACTTGGACTGTACGTGGACGTGTATTGGAGAATGCATATGTTATATTGACCCACTTACTTGATTAAGTGTCGCACTATGTGGTGGTTGTGTAATTATCCTAAGACCGGAGTCTTCATGACTTCACGGTGTGGATTGTCATGCTTTGACACTATTGAGGTTTCCCCTAGGCATGTGGCGATCATACGGTAGTGATTGGGTATGATGCTGAAGCATGCGTAGGATTCATGTTTCTCGTCCGGAAATAACATATCCTATGATTAAGAGTGAATATCCGAAAGGGCCTTCTTATGAGGAATGTCTAGATCTTGTGAATCTTTGCAAAGTGAGAGTAAATGAGTTACTTCGAGAGAGCAAAATATCAAGATTATAAGATATGGTCATTGGTGTTTGACACTCGACGTACGACTGTATGGATATTGTAACAGTGATAGGATTTTATTTACACAGTAACTGTTTCACATGAAAGGTACTAGTCATTGAATTTGACTCTTCCGATGATTGGGGGTCACGGTGTGTTGCTAGATGCTATTCCGTGATCGTTAGGTATGGAAGGTATTTTAGTAAATGCACTTTGTGCCTACGGCCAACATATTCGGAAGCCTATTGGGTCACACACATAAGGAAAGTTTATCTCGACTATAAAGTGTTGTAGGGCTTAAATTAATATGGTGCTATTTATTTATTATGAATAAATATAATACAAGATATTAATTATGTTGATTAATTAAATATATATTTATATATATGTAAGTGGGGAAATTTATTGTGTATATTGTACACATGTATTTTTGCAAATTAATTAATCATAGTATTATATTATTTAAAAATATTCCAGATGCCAATTAATGGCAATATGGGGTGCCACTTTCTAGTGTATAAGATACACTTGGATTGTTCAATTTAATTAATGGTATTATCATATATTAATATTAGATATTAATAGATTTATGAAAAATAGATCTATGGTAGTAAGATAAAGATAGTCAATATTAGATATTGATAATATGTTGGATTTATTTAATATAAGATATTAAATTAAATGAGATAAATCTAGAATATATATTTTTCTTATTTTACTAGTAAAATGTTTTCTTTTTCCCCAATCTACTAGGAATCTTCTCCTAATCAGATTGGGAAGTGCATGGGGCACATCACTCACTATTTAAAGGAGGCTTGGCTAGCTCTTTTGTACATCACAATTCCAAGAGACTAA
Organism: Gentiana macrophylla; assembly: GCA_026214975.1. Lineage (NCBI taxonomy): Eukaryota > Viridiplantae > Streptophyta > Magnoliopsida > Gentianales > Gentianaceae > Gentiana > Gentiana macrophylla. Next base: position 47,568,033 of record CM047810.1, on the reverse strand, counting down.
TAGTACTTTTGAAAAATAAGAGAGCTTCCTAGAGAGAGATTTGAGAGAGAGAAAAGGTCGGTCTAGCAACCGATTTTTCTAGTAGCAATCCAATGGTAGATTCCGGCGGGTTGTTCATGTGGACACTTACGCAACTAAAGAAGAAGAAGAAAATGATTTTGCAGAGAATTTCTTCATTAGATTTCTTTCATTGATTGAATCAGACTTGACACCAGCCTTGCATATCTGCAACGGTCTGTTACAACAACCTCACACATCTCAAAGCTTGGATCTAATCCAAAGGTTACAAATAACTCAAAACATAACACTTGTACATCATAACTTATGCCAAGTGCCACCACGCAACATCTTATCATAAAATATCTAAATTACTTTTCATCCCTCCTCAAACGAAAATTCGTATCAACAACGTTGAGTTTTCTACGAGCAAGTTGAAAAGACTTGCTTCCCAATGGTTTAGTTATGGTGTCAGCTAGTTGAGCTTCAGTAGGGACATATCAGACCAGCAGCTTCTTGGCTAAGACTTGATGGTATACAAAATGAACATCAACTTCAATATGTTTTTTCCTATCATGAAAGACCGGATTATGAGCTAGGAAAATAGCACTAGTGTTATCACTCCAGAGGAGAGGAATATGCTTCACAGACATCTGTAATTTTGTCAATAGAGATTGCAACCATAGAATTTTAGCAGCAGCTACAGCTAGAGACTTATACTCTGCCTCTGTAGAGGATCTAGCAACTACTCGTTGCTTCTTTGAACTCTTGGACACCAAGGAATTGCCTAGAAAAACACAATAGCCACTAACAGACTTCCTGTCATATGGAGAGGTGGCCCAATCTGTATCTGAATATGCTTGAATAGATAGATCAGAAGATGCCTGAAAGTGAATGCCAAGTTGGAGGGTCCCCTTCACATATCTAAACAACCGCTTACTGCTTGCCAATGAAGTTCAATGGGATGAGCCATAAATTGGCTCAATGTATTGACACTGTAGGCAATATCAGGTCTGGTTAGAGTGAGATACTGAAGTGCCCCAATAGCACTTCTATACGAGGTAGGATCCTGCATCAGTGGACCAGCAATTGGAGTGAGTAGCTTGTGGTTTACCATGGGAGTGGAGCAAGGTTTCAAGTTGTCCATCCCTAATCTATGCAGCAGCTGTGTGACATAATGAGCCTGAGTCAAACCAGACTTATCTCTATATGCTTCTACCCTAAGAAAATGACTGATAGAGCCCAGAGCCCTGAGAGCAAATTTCTGATGCAATTTGTCAATAAACAGATGTATGGCAGAAGCAGAATTACCTGTCACTAGAATGTCATCCACATATATTAAAACATACAAGGTCACATTAGAGTCTTTAAAAATAAATAGAGATGAGTCTGAAGTGGATTGCTTGAAGCACAACCCTAGTAAGTATTGCTTCAAAGTGGAGAACCAGGCCCTAGGTGCTTGCTTCAACCCATATAGAGCCGGTTTGTCAGTATTTAAAAAACCAGTAGGCTGTGGCATAAAAATATCTTCTTGCAACTCCCCATTCAAAAAAGCATTGTTCACATCTACTTGTTGAACGTCCCAATTCTGACTGACAGCTATAGCCATAATAATTCTGATTGTGGTAGGCTAAATTACTGGACTAAAAGTCTCATGAAAATCCACTCCATAGGATTGCTTGAACCCTTGAGCAACTAACCTAGCCTTGTATTTATTCACTGTACCATCAGGATTATGTTTAAGTTTAAATATATGTTTATATGTAATATCCCGAATTTTCGACTTCTTAATTAATCGGAATAGGATTCGGTCATTTTGGGAGATATTTGATTAGTAATTAAATGGAAGGATTAGTTAATAATTAAAAAGGAATTTTATAATTCTTTAGTTTTCTTAATTAAAAGAAAAGAAAAGAATTCTCCAAAATCCATACCTTGGCAATTAAAAGGATTTTTATTTCCTTTTTCCTTCCTTACTTCCCCAAAAACACGTGAAACCCTCCTTTCTCCCCCTTTGCCGCCGATTCTTGTGAAGAGAAGGAGAGAAATCTCTCCTTCGTGTTAAGGATTGTTGCCGTCGTCGTTGTCGTCGGTAAGGGTCGTCTTCTTGTTTCCTACAATTCGAGCATGACGATCGGCCGGCCAAAGGCCATGGCCGATCCATACATGCGTGTGGAAGGGGATGATGTCGTTTCGGTTTGCCTTTTTATTCATTGGAATTGTGTTGTAATTTTAGTATCTTTCCTTCTATCTATAGATATAGATTCGAGCTTCGTTGAGGAACGTTTCTAACTTAGCAAGGGCTTTCAAAAACGCAGCAATTCCGGTAAGAATACTTCTATGGTTTGTGTTTTCGTTTGGTTTGAAAGATGAACTTGGAGGTAATATGCCAGGTTGTGTATGGTTTTGGATGTTTGGTATTGTTGTTCAGGGATTTTTGACAGTAATTTGGGGCTGTTGGTGTGTTTTAAAGCGTTTAGATGGCTTTAATCATGTTTTGAAAGGAACTGTAATGTCTTTGTCAATTTTGTGAAGATGTGGTCATGTTTGAAAAAAAATGGTGTTTTGGGATGCTAAGCATCCGTAGTAGTGTGTCTTGGCTTGGGTTAATGTTTATAGTTGAGGTGGTACTTTTAGATGAGGCTTTCCTATACCTACTGTGTTGCTTCTGCTGATAAAGGGCTAAGAAACGTCTTTGAAATCGTATTGAAGCTTTTTAGGGTTCTAATTGAAACCCAGGCGGACGGGCGTCCGGATTCACTGGACGGGCGTCGCGCTTGATTTTCGCGGCCCGCACGAGCGTCCGGATTTTCTGGACGGGCGTCTTCCCTGGGTAATTTTCCTTGGACGGGCGTCTGGGTTACCTGGACGGACGTCTGAGGGGTTGTTTTACATTCAGGATCTAACTCTGTTAAAGTGGACGGGCGTCTAGACATTCTGGACGGGCGTCTGATAGTTTGGACGGGAGTCCAGTAGAGTCATTGGACGGGCGTCCGGCCTTCCAAACGGGCATCCAGTCTATGTTGTTTTCCTTCTTTGGTACCTGTGGTTCAATCTTATGAACATATTTTGGGAGTCATGTCTTGATGGGTCAGGGATATTGACATCACTGTGGGATTTGGATTTTAGGCATTGAGGTTTGTAGACTCATAGTGGTTGGGCCGGATAGGGTAGCACCCAAAGCCGGGAACCCGGGAAGGTTTCCTTACGACTTCAATGACCTTAACGTATTTGGGGAGTTGCAGACAATGGTATGGTCGGGCCGGATAAGGTAGCACCCGAAGCCGGGAACCCGGGAAGGTTTCCTTGCACCCCAGCACGCGATGGTCCATTTAATTAATGGTACCATTGGATGACCTTTAGGATCCTCCTCTTTAGGGGTTTACCCTTTTGAGGGATGTACACATTCGGGACCTTTAGGCATAGATGAAGTGTGGTGTTCTGTATCTTCTATGTATGGGTTGAATCATTTATAGTTTGGTTGTATTCTTTTTGGATTGGTGGTATTTTGTTTTTTTATGATGTTTGTCTTGACGTACGGTTTGAAAGTTTTGATTCAACTTGTTAGTTAACTTCCGTTTTTCATATACTAGATTTATCCTTACTCAACTTTGTAGTTGACGTTTTTACTTTTGGTTGACCCTGCTATGATCCGTTTATGGGGAGCAGATTCTTAGCAGGTGCTTTCTTTGGATGATTCCTTGTTGCTGGGATGTCGCGGGGTTTCGAGAGCCACGTAGTCGCAGTCTTATATTTCCACTTTACTGAATTGTCGAAACTTTAAGATTTTATTGACATTTCCGCATATTTTCATTTTCTTCAAGAGATTGTACTTAATTTAACATTCCTTTTTATATAATGAATGGTGGATGTTTATTTCTCTATCGTGGAATGTTGGATATTACCGCCACGCCTGTGTGTCGTGAGGGTGGCACCGCGGTGACCAATACCGACGGCCGACGGGATTGGAAATCGGGGTGTTCCAAAGTGGTATCAGAGACGTTCGACTCCAGGACCACCACCTAAAATGAACCTTAAGGATAAATTCACTAAAATAAGCACAGTGAGGATGTGTGGGGTAGGTATTGAGTTCTATGTATGGAAGGTACAGTAAAATCTGATGTATGTGGAAATGTGGCTGCGTGTTGCAATTAATTTTGGGCAGTAAGTGTTAGTATATGTGAAATATTTTGTGGCATGATATAGGTGATAATTGAATACATAATTGTTTACCTTTTGTAGTTTTAGCTATGCCTCCTAGGAATGGAAATGAGAGGACCACCGATCGATCAGCTAGGTTAAGATGAATCAAGACCTGATTCAGGCGGTCAACAAGCTGACAGAGGATCGTTCTCTGGGGTCAACTACCGGCATGACTAGGGCCGTGAGTCAGCAGAGGCCTAGTCAGTACGATGGTAAGGGAGATCCTAAGGGACTCGAGCGGTGGATTAGAGAGTTTGAGAAGATCTTCGCCACTCTAGGTCGCCCAGTCGGAATCGAAGGTCGACCAAGCCGCTTTCTACTTGTTGATGTGGGCTGATTTGTGGTGGGGTGCTAACAAAGATCGGTTGGCTCGCACCGAAAATGAGCAAGGGGAATCATGAGTGGTACCACCGAATCGACCGAGTTTAAGCGAGAGCTGAGGCGTGAATTCTTTCCTCGAATCTAAGAGGAAAGAGTCTGCGAGTTGAGTTCGATAATCTCCGACGAGGGGATATGACTGCTCAAGAGTACTACGAGAAGTTTGTTGACTTGGCGGTTTATGCACCTGAGCTAGTGCCGACCGAAGAGGCCAAGATGGTGAAGTTTGAACAATACTTAGATTTGGCGATCCGGGATCGTATGGGGGCTAGTAGGGGCTTCACGAGCCTAAAAGAGATGTGTGAAGTAGCATGCAACATTGAGAGGATTCGGAGAGAGGTTAAAGCGGCACATGCTACTAACAAGAGGAAGAGTGTCTCTGAAGACAATCAGGGGCAGCAAAAGCGGAGCAATTCTGGGAACCCACCAGTACGACCATCCCTTTCGGGAAATTCCCACCTTACCAGGGGCAGTGGTGGTCAGTCAGCGAGAGGCAACTCTCAGGGGTTTAATCGGCCATGAAGTTATCATTGCAAGCGGTCCCAGAGAAATCATCCGGGTACCGATTGTTCAGGTGCACAAATCCAGTGTCACAATTGCGGGAAGTTTGGACATAGGCGGTTTGAGTGTTTTGCGGCTCCAACACCTGCCGGGTCGGCGTCGGTTACGGGGAGCAATATGGGTGGGGCTCCAGGGAGCAACACGGGAAACATGAGTAGGGGTAACCAGCAGTAGAGTAGTACCCCTGCACAGAGCCGACAGGGGGGTACACCTACGACCACTGGTGGAAACAGGAACCGACCATCGGGTCGGCCAAAGACACCCAGTGGAGCTAGAGTAAATCGGACTAGGAAATTATTCATGACCGGGCGTAGAGGGAGGCCGATCGAGCAACCACGTAGTGACGGGTAATTTTCTGGTTAACTCATTTTTATCCTACGTACTTTTTGATTCGGGTGCATCATGTTCCTTTATAGCGGGTTCGCATGTTTTGAGGTTGGGTCTAGCTACATTCGAGGTGATTAACAGTGAGTTTATGCAACCGTCGGGAGAGTTAGTGCCATGTTCTAAGTTGTATAGAGACGTACCGTTAGAGATTATGGGAGTCAACTTGTCGGTTGACTTGATCGAGTTCCCCCTCGAGAACTTCGACGTTATTTTGGGTATGGATTGGTTGAACCGGCATAAAGCCAAAATTGACTGTGAGCAGAAGAAGGTGACTTTGAGAGGCCCTAAAGGGGTGCGAGTATCTTACAAGGGATTTGTGGATAAACCTAACGTGAAGATCATTTCAGTGGGGACGTTGAGATCTCTTATCAAGAAAGGGTACCCGTTGTTTATGTGTTACGTACATGATGTAAGCACAGGGGATCCTAAACTAATGGACATTGATGTAGTCCGTGATTTTGAGGATGTATTCCCGGATGAGATACCAGGTATGCCACCCCAGAGGGAGGTAGAGTTTGCTGTGGAGTTGATGCCCGGGACCAGACCGATATCGAAAGCACCTTATCCTATGACACCTAAAGAATTAGCGGAACTGAAGGTACAATTGGAAGAACTGCTCGATAAAGGGTACATCCGACCGAGTGTGTCACCGTGGGGAGCACCGGTGTTGTTTGTGAAGAAGAAGGATGGTAGTATGCGGCTGTGTATTGATTACCGGGAGCTGAACAACGTCACAGTGAAGAACAAGTATCCGCTACCGAGGATCGATGACTTGTTCGATCAACTACGGGGGGCAGGTATCTTCTCAAAGATTGATTTGCGATCAGGTTATCACCAGCTCAGGGTAGTAGATGCGGATATCCCAAAGACCGCATTTCGTACCAGGTACGGACATTATGAATTCATGGTCATGCCTTTCGGATTGACCAACGCACCAGCAGTTTTCATGGATTTGATGAACCGGGTATTCAGACCCTACTTAGACCAGTTTGTAGTAGTCTTTATTGACGACATCCTGGTCTACTCTAAGACTAAGGAAGAACATGCCGAACACCTGAGGCTCGTCTTTGCAGATTTTACGGAAAAACAAGCAGATGCGAATCTGTCTAAATGTGAATTCGGTTGGAACGAGTGGCATTCTTGGGGCATGTTGTCTCGAAAGACGGTGTATCCGTTGACCCGAGCAAGATAGAGGCGATGGCGAGATGGCCAACACCTAAGAATGTTGCGAGAAATTCAAGCTTCTTGGGTTTGGCCGGATATTACCAAGATTTGTAAAAGACTTTTCCAAGATTGCGAGGCCGATGACTGCATTAATGAAGAAAGAGAACCGGTTTAAGTGGGATGAAAAATGTGAGGAGGCGTTCCAATTGCTTAAGGAACGGTTGACTACAGCTCCTGTTTTAGCATTACCAGAGGGTAATGAGGGCATTGAGGTTTATACCGACGCGTCGAAGAATGGCCTGGGTTGTGTACTGATGCAACGGAGGCGAGTGATCGCGTATGCATCGAGGCAGCTGAAACCTTATGAGAGTAACTACCCGACTCACGACTTAGAGTTGGCAGCTGTGGTCTTCGCATTGAAGATATGGCGTCACTACCTGTATGGGATCACATTCAAGGTATTCTCAGATCATAAGAGTCTGAAGTACATATTTACACAGAAGGAGCTCGGTATGCGTCAGAGGCGTTGGTTGGAGTTAATTAAGGATTATGACATGGAAATCCAATACCACGAAGGAAGGCCAATGTAGTGGCGGGCGCTTTGAGTCGAATCGATTCATTCCTTGTGCGAGAAGTAGCTCGGATCGAGATTATAGAAGAGTTGGACCGTATGGATATTTGTGTCATCCGAAGGCGGAGATAAAAGCGACTTAGTCTTGCAACCCGAATTATCTGGCCGAGATCCGGGTAAGACAAGTGGGTGACAAGGTAATCGAGGCAAAGAAGGCCAAGATTGGTACAGATGGTGCAAATGATTTTACGTTACATGAGGATGGTAGTATCCGGTTTAAGGTCGGTGGTGTGTACCACCGACGAAGAACTCAAGAGGCGGATCTTGAGTGAAGCTCATAAATACGCCTTATTCTCGTTCATCCGAGAGGAGACAAAGCGTATAAAGATCTCAAGAAAACCTTTTGGTGGCCCAATATGAAACGCAATGTAGCGAGAATTTGTGTCAAAGTGCTTGACTTGTCGGAAGGTCAAGATTGAACATCGACGGCCACGGGTATCTGCCGCACCATTGGATGTGCCGGTATGGAAGTGGGATTCCATCTCCATGGATTTTGTATGCGGATTACCGAGGAGTCCTAAAGGGAATAATATGATTTGGGTCATTGTGGATAGATCGACTAAAGCGGCGCATTTCATTCCGATGAAAGACACTTGGAGTAAGACGGAGTTGGCTATGGCATACCGGAGAAATATTGTGAGACTACATGGTATACCCAAAGATTGTGTCGAGATAGAGATGCGAGATTCATATCTCGGTTTTGGCAGAGCTCTGAAAGCCTTGGGGACGGAGCTGTGAATGAGTACTGACTTTTCACCGCTACCGATGGTCGACGGAGAGGACCATACAAACTTTGGAAGACATCTTTGAGGCATGTGTATTAGAATTCAAAGGCTCTTGGGAGGAAAAGCTCGATCTTATTGAGTTTTCATACAACAATAGCTACCACGCCAGTATTAGAATGGCACCTTTTGAGGCACTTTATGGTAGGAAGTGCAAGAGTCCGGTTTGTTGGGACGACTCGTCCGAGGCGAAAGGGTTTTGGGACCGCAGATGATCGAAGATACGATTAAGCAGGTGCAGATAATCCGAGAAAAGATGAAGGCTGCCAGATAGGCGTAAGAGTTCTGCAGATTTACATCGCCGGGATATTGAATTCGCCGTGGGCGATAAGGTATTACTCGTGTATCACCAACCGAGGAGTGATGCGTTTTGGTAAGAAAGGGAAGTTGAGTCCCAAGTACATGGGGCCATATGAGATCTTGGACCGCATAGGTGAAGTGGCATATCGACTAGCTTTGCCACCGGCGTTGGAAAAGGTGCATAATATGTTTCATGTATCTCAATTGCGCAAGTACGTGAGTGATCCTTCTCACGTGATCGAACCGGAGGTTGTTGAACTAGATCAATCCTTGACTTACGAGGAGGTACCGGTACAGATATTAGATACCAAGGTACGGAAAACAAGGGGACGTGAGGTTAGCATCGTCAAGGTTCTATGGTCTAACCATGCCACCGAGGAGGCGACATGGGAAGCTGAGGATAGTATGCGACAGAAGTACCCGCATTTATTCTCTTAAGGTATGCAATTTTCAAGCCTTGTACGTAAAATCCTTTTGCTTACCTTCGGGGGACGAAGGGTGTTTTAAGGGGGGTGGAACAACGCCCGGTTCGAACCCGAACTTCGAGGACGAAGTTTTGTCTTAAGGGGGGAAGGATGTAATATCCCGAATTTTTGACTTCTTAATTAATCGGTAAAGGATTCGGTCATTTTGGGAGATATTTGATTAGTAATTAAATGGAAGGATTAGTTAATAATTAAAAAGGAATTTTATAATTCTTTAGTTTTCTTAATTAAAAGAAAAGAAAAGAATTCTCCAAAATCCCTACCTTGACAATTAAAAGGATTTTTATTTCCTTTTTCTTTCCTTACTTCCCCAAAAACACGTGAAACCCTCCTTTCTCCCCCTTTGCCGCCGATTCTTGTGAAGAGAAGGAGAGAAATCTCTCCTTCGTGTTAAGGATTGTTGCCGTCGTCATTGTCGTCGGTAAGGGTCGTCTTCTTGTTTCCTACAATTCGAGCATGACGATCGGCCGGCCAAAGGCCATGGCCGATCCATACATGCGTGTGGAAGGGGATGATGTCGTTTCGGTTTGCCTTTTTATTCATTGGAATTGTGTTGTAATTTTAGTATCTTTCCTTCTATCTATAGATATAGATTCGAGCTTCGTTGAGGAACGTTTCTAACTTAGCAAGGGCTTTCAAAAACGCAGCAATTCCGGTAAGGATACTTCTATGGTTTGTGTTTTCGTTTGGTTTGAAAGATGAACTTGGAGGTAATATGCCGGGTTGTGTATGGTTTTGGATGTTTGGTATTGTTGTTCAGGGATTTTTGACAGTAATTTGGGGCTGTTGGTGTGTTTTAAAGCGTTTAGATGGCTTTAATCATGTTTTGAAAGGGGAACTGTAATGCTATCAATTTTGTGAAGATGTGGTCATGTTTGAAAAAAAAGGGTGTTTTGGGATGCTAAGCATCCGTAGTAGTGTGTCTTGGCTTGGGTTAATGTTTATAGTTGAGGTGGTACTTTTAGATGAGGCTTTCCTATACCTACTGTGTTGCTTCTGCTAATAAAGGGCTAAGAAACGTCTTTGAAATCGTATTGAAGCTTTTTAGGGTTCTAATTGAAACCCAGGCGGACGGGCGTCCGGATTCACTGGACGGGCGTCTGCCTTGATTTTCAGTTCAGACGAGCGTCCGGATTTTCTGGACGGGCGTCTTCCTTGGGTAATTTTCCTTGGACGGGCGTCTGGGTTACCTGGACGGACGTCTGAGGGGTTGTTTTACATTCAGGATCTAACTCTGTTAAAGTGGACGGGCGCCTAGACATTCTGGATGGGCGTCTGATATTTTGGACGGGCGTCTGATAGTTTGGACGGGCGTCCGGTGAAATCCTTGGACGGGCGTCCGCCTTCCAAACGGGCGCCCATCTATGTTGTTTTCCTTCTTTGGTAATCGTGGTTCAATCTTATGAACATATTTTGGGAGTCATGTCTTGATGGGTCGTGATATTGACATCACTGTGGGGATTTGGATTTTAGGCATTGAGGTTTGTAGACCCATAGTGGTTGGGCCGGATAGGGTAGCACCCAAAGCCGGGAACCAGGAAGGTTTCACTTACTTCAATGACCTTAACGTATTTGGGGAGTTGCGGACATTGGTATGGTCGGGCGGATAGGGTAGCACCCGGCCGGGAACCCGGAAGGTTTCCTTGCACCCAAAGACGCGATGGTCCATTTAATTAATGGTACCATTGGATGACCTTTAGGATCCTCCTCTTTAGGGGTTTACCCTTTTGAGGGATGTGCACATTCGGGGCCTTTAGGCATAGATGGAGTGTGGTGTTCTGTATCTTCTATGTATGGGTTGAATCATTTATAGTTTGGTTGTATTCTTTTTGGATTGGTGGTATTTTTTTTTTATGATGTTGGTCTTGACATACGGTTTGAAAGTTTTGATTCAACTTGTTAGTTAACTTCCGTTTTTCATATACTAGATTTATCCTTACTCAACTTTGTAGTTGACGTTTTTACTTTTGGTTGACCCTGCAATGATCCGTTTATGGGGAGCAGATTCTTAGCAGGTGCTTTCTTTGGATGATTCCTTGTTGCTGGGATGTCGCGGGGTTTCGAGAGCCACGTAGTCGCAGTCTTATATTTCCACTTTACTGAATTGTCGAAACTTTAAGATTTTATTGACGTTTCCGCATATTTTCATTTTCTTCAAGAGATTGTACTTAATTTAACATTCCTTTTTAAAAAATTAATGGAGGATGTTTATTTCTCTGTCGTGGAATGTTGGATATTACCGCCACGACTGTGTGTCGTGAGGGTGGCACCGCGGTGACCAATACCGGCGGCCGACGGGATTGGAAATCGGGGTGTTACATTTCCAATCAGTTTCTGACTAGTATTAGCTGGTACAAAGGCCCAGGTTTCATTTTTAGTAAGAGCCTCAAACTCACATTTCATGGCCTTCAACCATTGAGGCTGAGACAATGCCTCAGACACTGAAGTAGGTTCTAGTGAGGATGTAGGGGATTTCTGAGCTAAAAAGGAGAAGGTTTTTGGCTTGAAGATCCCACTTTTGGATCTAGTCTGCATAGGGTGGCCATGGCGCATAGGTGAATGAGGAGAGGAAGTTACAGGAATATGTTCAGGACTAGGTGTGGGAGATAAAACAATGGACTTGTGGTCATATGTAGTGTGATGTGAGGAACCAGGTGAATAAGGCTCATGAATAGGAGTATGAGTACTATTAGGACAACTAAAGTGAGGAGGTGAGACAGTAGGTTGATATGTGTGATCTGGAGTTGAGATAGAGTTGTGCATATCATCTTGAGTGTGTTGAAAGGGAAAGAAATAGGATATGACACCAGAGGTAGGTACATGAGAGGAATCTATTCCATTTTTGGGAAAACCTGACTGATAAAAGAAGTCATTCTCATTGAATATGACATGTCTAGACACATAGATTCTGCCACTAGGATCTAAACACCTAAACCCTTTGTGATTGTTGCTGAAGCCAGTAAAGACACACTTTCTAGTGTTGAAATCAAACTTATGCCTATTATAAGGCCTTAAGAAAGGAAAACAAGCACAACCAAACACCTTCAGATTCAAATAACTAGGTAACTTGTGAAACAGTTTTTCAAAGGGTGAAATATTATCAAGCACACGGGTAGGCAACACATTTATCAAATATACAACATGCTGAAAACTTTCAAACCATAAACTAAGGGGTAGTTTTCCTTGATCTAAGAGGGTTAGACCTAAATCAGTTATGTGCCTATGCTTCCTTTCAGCTTTTCCATTTTATTCATGTGTGTGTGGACAAGGATGCCTGAACTGAATGCCAGCATCTTTGAGAACAGATTCAAACACCCTATATTCACCTCCCCAGTCTGACTGAACATTCTTTATCTTGCTATTAAATTGATTTTCAACCAGATTTTGGAAGTGTATGAAAGCATTAAGGGCATCAGATTTATTCTTAAGAGGATAGATCTAGGTTTACCTACTATAATCATCTATAAAATGTATATAGTAAGTATACCCTGAAGCAGATTTGATTGGGGAAGGACCCCAAAGATCAGTATGTATTAATTCAAGAGGAAAAGTGCTGACAGATTCAGAATTAGGAATATGTATAGCATGTTGTTTTCCATAAACACATGCATCATAAAATTCCATATCATTACTCAAAGAAACATTACAATTCTTCGAAACAGTACTCAACACCCTAAGGGATGGATGTCTAGCCTCCTATGCCATAGGACTTCACTTTTAGGTCTACTGACTTCACTAACATAGACTCTAGACTGAGGACTCTGACTGAGACTAGAGCTCTTGATTCTTGACTGGAAATGACTATTTCTGGATTGAAGGGAGTTCTGACATGATGAAGGAAGCAACTGGTACAAACCCTTGTGCAATCTACCTCTGGGTAGAATTGTGCCTGTGGTTTTGTTCTTCACAAACAACCAACACTATCAAATTCAACACTAACTTGATTATCAAAAGTTAATCTAGATACACTAACCAAATATTTAGTGATAGCAGGCACTTGTAAAACATTTTTCAACTTAAGACACAGAATTAGGAAAAGTAGTCTGGCCAAGATGATTAATAGTGAGTTAGGAACCATTACCTACTCCTAGAGCGTCTGAGCCATTGTATTCATTACTCAATTGATGTTTACCAAGATATGCAGTTACATGATTGGTGGCTCCACTATTAGCATACCAGTTTGGATCAGCTACTGACTCAGGTCCAGCAAGGTAAGCAGCAGGGGCATGTTGACTTGACTGGTTTCCTTGATTATGTGTGACAGGATTGTTAAAATTCTGATCAAACATATACCAGCACTCAACCACAGTATGACCATTCTTATTCCACAAATGACTTGTCAGCTTAGAGTTGTTGTTGGAATAGCCTGCGCATCCTCTTCCCCTAAACCTTCCTCCTCTCTGATTTTGACCTCCTCTACCTCTGCCTTGATTATGGTAGTTTGGATTACCCCTGCCTCTGCCTTGATAGCTATCATTTGATCTAATTGCTGCATTTGTAGATGCCTGTGACAAATCCAGACTCGCTGTAGGTTTAAACCTTGCTAACAGCCTTTCATGTGTAATCAATTGTGCTTGTACTTCGGGCCATGAAAGATACCCCATCCTGGAAGTTAGGTTCACAATCACTGATTCATAATCCTTGCTCAAGCCTCCTAGAGTTGCAAGAACCAATTCAGACCTAGTAATAGGGTACCCAACAGCACTTAACTTATCCGAGTAAGTCTTCATCTAAGCTAGATACTCTGCCATGCTTTTAGATCCTTTTTCAGCTTTGGTTAAAGAATCTTTGTATTCTAACATTTAAGCCTCACATTGATTGTTAAATAGGAGCTCCAAAGTTTTCCAGATTTCATGAGATGTTCCACATCCTACAACTTCAACAAGATCTTGCTCAGTCATAAAGGCAAGGAGCCATCCAGTAAGCAGTGAATCTTTGGCCATCCAAATATCATATGTCGATTTACCGGAGGAATGATGCAGGAGGAGGTCGAGGCAGGCACTTCTAAGTCACCGAGGAGGACAAGGATATGTTCCAAGTAAAAGGGGCTCAAGTTTATGACCTCTTACAACCGGAAGAACTATGAATTTCCATAATAGATAGTTATCTCTATCCAATTTGATGAAACAAGCTCGATTTAGGTTACCTCCAAGAGTCTGCTTTAAGAATAATACCCATGGGAGGGAACGCAGTCTTGTATAACCCGTGAGGTGACATTGGAGAGCTCGAATTACCCATAAATCTGACAGGAAAGTTGCTGTGCATGAACCCAACTGATGGTGAGGACATAATACCAGTTGTAGCTCCAAAAAGAGATGTTACTGAGCTTTGATATACACCAGAAATGGCTGAAACCGGAGGAGTAATCACCGTGCTAACAGAACTTTGTTCAGCTCCTGAATCCGACACTGCTGATGACGGCGGCGTCGCCATTGTAGTGACTCTGATACCAACCTAAGCAACTAAAGAAGAAGAAGAAAATGATTTTGCAGAGAATTTCTTCATTAGATTTCTTGCATTGATTGAATCAGACTTAACACCAGCCTTGCATTTATACAACGGCCTGTTACAACAACCTCACACATCTCAAAGCTAGGATCTAATCCAAAGGTTACAAATAACTCAGAATATTACACTTGTACATCATAGCTTATGCCAAGTGTCACCACACAACATCTTATCATAAAATATCTAAATTACTTTTCATGGACTAATGGTAGAGGCCGAACGCTTAGGCGGCTTCGTGCATAAACTACAACTGTAGACAAAGCGACGATCTATTTTATATCATCCAAGGTATTGTTCTAGTCTACTTTTTTATGCTTGTTGCTTAAACGAAGTTGATCTTTGGTAAAAGGAAATAAATTTTAAATTCCGCTGTGTTCCCGCATAGATTTCCTAGCAGTTTGTTCATTAAGTAAGGGTGTAGGAGTTATATTAATCAACATAGCAGCATGTTTAACACAGAAACATCATGGAAAGGCCTGACTAAAACCTAAGTGCCCTAGCCACATTCAGTAAGTGTTGGTGCTTTCTTTCCACCACACCATTTTGCTGTGGTGTGTGTACACAAGAAGTTTCATGGATAATCCCCTTTTTAGCCTAGAAATAATCCATTTAAAATTCAAGACCATTATCTCATCTGATGGTTTTTATGGTTTTATTGAATTGTGTATAATCTTTATTGCAATTTTTTTTTGTTACAAAGGTCTAGTTTTAGATTTATTTTTCATCAAATGCACCCAAACAAATCTAGACCAATCATCCACAATGGTCAAAATATAATACACTCCATTGTATGTACAGTATTTGTTTTAACCCCATCTGTCTACATGTAACAAATCAAAAAAATTAGGAGCAACAAAAGTACTATAGGGAAATTAAACAACTAATTTTCTCTTCAGCAAAATGGCAAATATGACAGCAAATATCTAGTGATGATTGAATAACAAGTACATATTTGTGCAACATGTGAAGTCTTTGTCTGGAAGGATGTGATAGCCTATAATGCCATCGTAAAGAATAAGTGTGACGTCCCTTCCTGGATACCGAGCCCTTATCCGGAAAGAATGTCCGGCATGCATACATTAACTTTTTAAATCGTCAAAAGTAATATGTACATAGGCCTCGTAACAATAAATCATAGTAAAAGTGGAATAAATTAAAACTAAAAGATAACACTGGAAAAGAATGTCAAACGAAAAACAACGGATCACCAGTCCCAAAATCTACGTTTAAGAAAACTGAAATGACAAAATAACAAAATAAATGTTGTTTACTTATTACATCCCAAATTGAAACTGAAAAGATGCTAAAGTCTATCTCTCAAGTAAATATTAAAATGCATAAAATAAAAGTCCAACATCATCATATCATCCTGAGCTGAAACATCGGGTCTATCAACTCCATCATCGTAACCAAAATCATCGTCATCCTGACAACCACCTTCTCGGGGTGGGGACAAAAGAAAGAGAAGGGGTAAGTACTTACGTACTTAGTAAAGGATAGAAGAACGGTTACACAATAATATATATAGCGCACATCTGGATAAAGTCTACAATCGCTACCACGTAGGTTGTAATTGAGAACAAACTCACCCTCTACTAGATCACATAGTACATCCTCACACACATACGTTTGTTACATAAATACCAAAGGACACTACGCATGGTGAAAATGCACCACAAATGGGCGGCACCACTCTAGGGGCATGGACTCATGTTCCATGTAGGAGTTACACATAGTCCCGTAGGAGCAGTAAGTGTCCCATGCTTCGATATCGGAAATGTGTCTCACCAATGATATTAACATTTTAGCTTTTAGACAACCACATATGTATTTACGAGTTAAGTTCTAACCACCTGGTTCATTCACATAAAAGGCTTCTAGGGACTTCTAGACCTAGACAACTAATTATGCTACCAGCACATTGTAAAAGGATCAATGACTACTAAGTCAATGTCCCATAAGGCCTAAACAACGCCTTTCGGTGCTCCCACCTTTTCCATGCAGAGGGTCTCAGTTGTGGTGCTGAGCCAATGCTACTAGAAGTCAATGTTAGACATTGCAAAGTATCAATTAATGCCCTCTAAAGCATGCACAACATTCAAAAACAGATCGTACGCACAAAAATCATCAAAATAGACATTTAAGGGGTTATGCACGTGCTTTGCACCCTTGGGCGTGCTTTACCCGTTCTGCTGCTATTGTAGCACGCGCTTCGCATCTAATGCGCATGCTAAAAGCATCATGTATCATATATTCCTGTTCATAGTCCGGGTAGCGCGCGCAACGCATCTAATGTGTGTGCTTTGATCAAGCCAGCAACGGATCACAAGTTTCTGGGTTGTTTTAGCGTGCGCTTTAAACAGTCCTAAAACTTGTGATCAACCTATTTCGACCCCGATTCGTCCTGTATCCAATTCTAAATGATTCCATCCTTATTCCGACCTCAAACCTACAACTTTTATCAAAATATAGCATCAACAAACACACATAAACACCGTTATGAAGACCCCCCGACTCCCGGGCCTGGTAATGCTAAATAAGTCATAACTGGTCCGGTCAACTGCTTAGACCGCCGTCTTTGCTTGGTCTAAAAGGGCTAACCCGAGTTGAAAAGACCTTTATGTCTCACACTTATATGGTGGTGATGCGGTTCCCCGCTTCCAATGTGGGATATCACCTTCTCCTTCGCTTGGTCTAAAAGGGCTAACCCGAGTTGACAAGACCTTTATGTCTCACACTTATATGGTAGTGATGTGCTTCCCCCACTTTCAATGTGGATATCACATTCTCCCCCATTATAAGGGACTGGCGTCCTTGCCACAACGGCCAAGACTTGTCCTAGTGGACTTGTCCCAGTTTCGTCCCTACCATAGGATCTAGAGGTGGCCCCACCGACACACAGCATAGTGTAGCACTTAGGTCCGTCTGATAGTCGGCTCTGAATACAATTTTGTAACCCCCCAGACCCCGGGCGTGGTAGCGCTAAATGAGTCATAAATGGTCCGGTCAACTGCTTAGACCGACGTCCTCACTTGGTCTAAAGGGCTAACCCGACAAGACCTTTATGTCTCACACTTATATGGTGGTGATGCGCTTCCCCCACTTCCAATGTGCGATATCACATTCTCCATCGCTTGGTCTAAAAGGGCTAACCCGAGTTGACAAGACATTTATGTCTCACACGTATATGGTGGTGATGTGCTTCCCCCACTTCCAATGTGGGCTATCACATTCTCCCCCCTTATAAGGGACTGACATCCTCGCCATGACGGCCAAGACTTGTCCCACTGGACTTGTCCTAGTTTCGTCCCTGCCAGAGGATCTAGAGGTGGCCCCCACCGACACACAACATAGTGTGGCACTTTGGTCCGGTCCAGTTTGTATTTTAATACATAATATTCCGTTCTACAATACTCTATTCATTAAATCAAACTCATCCAAAAAGCCGCCGACCGGTGCCTGGATTAAACCTCCTATGCCTTCCGCCACCAACCACCAGTGGCAATCTCCTCAATTTTCATCGAATTTCCGCCTTCCAACTGCAATTGATCTTATGGCCGCCATCTCCTTTAAGCCTGGCTTGTCTCCTCTCCCCCTCCATACCGCCGGACTCACCTATTGCACCACCGATTCCACTAGGTGCGGTGGAGATCCGGTTTAGAAGAGGATCGAAACGTAAGAGAATGCAATTGAAGGTACTATTATGATTTTGTGCACGTTTAAGCTAAATCTGAATGAAATGCGCGTTGTCGATTCGAAAACTTTGAACAACTGCTTGCTTGTTTCTTTCGATTCTAGATGTTGCTGCAATTTGATATTGATATTGAGTTTGAACAAGCATTTAGCGAAGATCCGTATTTTAGTAATAGAAGTAAATATAGTATGCGTACAGATACACATTAGCCAGAAAAAGAAAAAGAAACGTGAGAATTGGCTTCATTTTGGAGAAAGCCCTGGTTGGATGTCTTGTTTTTTGTGTTTGAGAAGTTCATTTCATTGGAAGATATATATCTTCTTTTCACCATTGACTGCATTGTGGAACGATTATGATTTTCTGCACACTTTGATCCACAAATTATATACTCTTGCTATGAATTTTTACTATGATGGCATTAAGTTGTCCAAAAGCAAATATAGAAATTGATATTATGATAATCTGCTTAACTGAACCCAAGTGTTCATATTTCTCTGATAATCTGTTAATCCTAATAAAAGCTTTAATAATTGTTAATACTTCCCTCTCTGTAGTATTTGTGTGCTCATAACGATCCAATAGTTCGTTTCGAATAGTCTTTTTTTACTTGTTTTTAAGGGGGTGGCGGGAGCTAGAGATCCAATGTCCAAAGAGAAATTTAAGTAACAGATGCAAGAAGCACAAAAACATTAGATTAGAAATAAAATCAAGTAATAGTAGCATCATATCTTACATAAAGCATGGAGTTCTTTCATCGGCACTTGATTTATTTACAAGCCATTGATTTAGAGAGATCCTAAAGAAGGATGGTTTTTTTTTTCTCTCAAAAAAGACACTATAAATAGGCTAATGATGATGATGAAGGCACTCAATTGGAGGATCGAATTGTAGAAGAATGCAATTGGAGGAGAATTCGCAGCCTCCACCTAAAGATTGGGAATCCATGACTTTCGCTGAGAAAGCAATGGAGTCTCAAAAATGGCACATTCAGAACAAAGTCGGGTTTTTACGGGGGCTGTTGCTAGTGGAAATGGAAATTCAGAGTATGCTGTGGGTACAATTTGACTAATTCAAAGGTAAATAACACTTATAATTCGCGTATTGAGTCTGGAAATTTTGGAAATTCTGGAAATTCGCGTATTGAGTCTGGGACCGTTCCTCAGGCAACTAAGGTTGTGGGGAATCCCAAGGCAGGTATTGAAATTGCCATGGTAGATATTGAAGATACCATTGTCAACTCTTTTGATAACCATGGAGCTGAAACTAATAGTTCTGTTGAGAACACAAATAATGGTAAGTCTGTTGTGGTTGATAATATTGGTGATCCCACGGTTTAAGGGTTGGTTTAAGGATGCATCTATGATGTTGTAAAGAAGGTTTGATTGTGTTGTTCACTTGTTCATATCATTAAGCTTTCTAATACACTAGTTTTGGGGGTGTTACTGTGTTACTATGTTACTGTTAATATCACTATGGGTTGTGAGATTTTCAGCCATATATGCGCCAAGAATAAGGCTGAAAATCAGATTTTAGAGCAGAAAACCAAGTGTTTCAGGGTTGAAAAACTTCAAATACTTTTATATACTTCATGTTGTTGCCTTCTTCTACTTTGTTCAAATATACAGAAAGATGCAATGTTGCAATTCTTTTTATTTCAAAAAAGAATCGGTTGTAGTGTGCTTCAAACCCCTTCCCTTACATTGGGAAGCATAGTAATGATGATATTTCACCATTAATGGATAAGAAATGCAATGCATATTTGTTTTCTGTGGTTATTAGTACTGAAAAGTGTTTTGAGATGTTGAAGAGGAAAACAAAATTGGTTGTGTTATTGTGTTACAGTGTTACTGTTAATATCGCTATGTATTCTTCGTAAAAGGTGTTATTGCATGCATATGGTGTCTTTATTTGGTTTTAATCTTTCCTTGCAGTCCACTATTTGTTGTGGTGTGGTTTTGGCCTAGGTGATTGAAGGTTGTTGATTCAAATGGTGAGGCAATGTTGGTGTTTTTTTGCCTTTAGAAAAATGGAGGAGCCTAGATTCTCTATTGATGAGGCCGAGCTGCTGCTATTTAATGCATTTTCTGCTTTATACATTTTTCATGAAGTTTGATGTGGTGCAAGTTTGAAGGATAAAGGTCTATAGATGGTAAAACATACTGCTTTGGTCTTCAACATTTGAAGAATGTTTTAGTTTCCCTTATATGCTTTTTGATTATATTCAATAGTATTAGGCTTTTATTCTGTTGATTCCCCGGGAGTTGCATCTCCATAATGCTTTGAAATATTGTTTCATCATGATATCCACCATTTTTTGATAGATTGTTGTATTACGCAATGTTAATGGTGATATTTTGTCTGTTAATAAAATGTGTTACCGTGTTACTGTTATTGTGTTAGTGTAAGTGCTGCGATAAAATTTGGCTTTGAAATACTACGTCGAAAAGGTATCAAATGAGCTCTCAAAATGAAGATAAAAAAAAAATGAACTTTGGTGAAATAATTTTGATGATCTGTGTTCTAAATCAAAAGTTACGGTCAGCGATGAGTTTCACGCACTCTAAGCCCGGACAACGCACGGTTAGGAACTGAGCGGTACCACCCACCCAACCCTACCACCTATAGGTGGCATCCGTCCCTACAACCGCCCAAAAAGAACTGCAGTGATCTTGAATTGGGATCCTACAACGATAAATATAATCCCCATAAAAATACCACTAGATCGAGCCAGTTAATGCAAATATTTTTTCGGCTTTCAAAACTTACTTCGGAAGTATCATATTTGGGGTCAAATTAAAGAGCGAAAAAAATATGAATTTTGGTGAAAAAATTTCGATGATCGGAGTTATAAATCAAAAGTTACGGGTGTTTGAAAAAAAAAAAAAAAAAAAAAATAAAACACTACAGGTAAGCCAAGCAGGTACCAAACCCAGCGCGAGTTTATATAAGGGGTATTTTTGTCCGTTTAAATTTTTTTTGTCTTTTTTTCAACTTAAAAAAAATTGTGTCATATTTATTCATTTTGTAATTTTTTTTTTTTTTTCTTTTCCCTCGATCCCCTTAATATTTCATATCTTATAGTAATTTAAAGTTTAATTATTGCCATTGAGACATTTCTTAATTGTAAATGGTGAGGTTTCAAGATCGAAAGACCAGGAGTTCAAATCCTCATCCCTTTGATTATTAATATAAAAAAGTTTAATTATATATATAGATATATATATATATATATATATAGGGTTGGGATTCCCTCTACATACCATACTATCCATACATACCTATACCCAGATCTCATCACTATTTTAAATGCACTTTGCTATTGTTTGAGTCTTGGACTAGTTATTGATAAAATCATTATTGTTTATTATATAAAATCATTAGAAACTAGGTGCACTCAAACAATAATCAGATGCACTAAAATAAATGATCGATGCACTATTTTAGTAGTAAGATCTGTAAGTATGGATCAATAGTGTGATGTATATGAACCCATTTCTATATATATATATATATATATATATATATATATATATATGTATATTATTTTTTTTTGTTGCGGTTTGGCACAACGTTAACATTTTTAACCTACCATTCAAATGATTGATTATTTTTTCTTTATTTAAATAATATATACCCACACCATCTTGCTCAGATTAATTGGAGGTGATGTAGATCTTGCATCTGACTATGGAGACACAGAATCACGTGTACAGTTGTAGAGAATTCAGTTAGTTATATATAAATAACGTACAACATACCGTAAATGATTTCAAAATCATGAGATCCGTTCAGCACTACGTACCGAATCAAAGGTTTTTCCGTTTTTGCTTGGGACGCCATGTCCACTTGTGAATTGACGGGAGTGATTTGAACCACACAGTTTATACCCTGTAATTAAATCGTGTGGTTAGGATTATTCCCCATCAATTCACCGGATATAAACAATGCCACGGGATCACTCTCTCGCGTCATTTCATTCTATATGGAGTCGTGAAACGAATATTTCCAGACTCCAAGATCCAAGTTGAACATCAACATCTGGCTGGTCTGGCAGGCACAACCAGGCTGGAGTTTTCCTTAATTTACCATATAAAATCATCACACGAAAGTTGCGTTTGTTGAGAATACGTCCCAATCAAGAATATATTTGTAGGTGATACGCAATGTCTAGTCTAGTGTGAAAATTATTAGGAAAATGGTACCTAAACAAGTTCCACGGTGCTTATAGAAACGGCACCATATAATAAAATATGCAAATGTAATGAAACTTCTTGTGTGGAAAAATAATGTGAAATTCTAATGAAAACTATGTGGAACACATACTCTTGCATAAGTTGTATTGGTCTAGTGATGAGCTAGACTATAATCTGATATGGAGTTCAGTGTTCGAATCCCATTACGGGCTTAAAAAAAAAAAAACTTACTCTTGATCGAGCAAAAGTATAAAAGTAAAAAAGAAAATAAAAAAAATCTGGCATTCCAAATCCTCTCTTATTGATCCACCTATTCTTTTTTGATACGGGACTGTAACACAGTGAACCCTAAAAAAAAAAAAAAAAAAAAAACTTTGTGAAAAAATAATAATGTTCAATTTCAAAGAGTTTGTATTAGGATATGATACAAGTAATCTGACGTGGGTATGACCTGATATCATACACGCGGCACTCATGTAGACACATTCGGATCTTCTTCTAAGTATCACGGTCTGGCTGGCTCAATACCACTTCAGCCTCAAACGGACTTCGACCTCAATAAAGCGGCTATTATGAAGTGTAAGACGCTCATAAACCATCGATACGATGCAGGTCGTCTTCTATCTCGTATAGTGAATTCGAGGTAAGATACTTGCCAGCTACAACCAACGACAGTGAAATTAAATCAAGAATGCAAAAATTCATAATTAGATAAATAAAAGACATGATAAAAATTTGAATAAAATTACATTAAAAACGTTGGAACAATTCACCACTCGAAGTGTCAATCCGATGTGATTCAATTGCAAAATAAAGGATATAATAGAGATGTTGTGCTATGGAAATTCACAAGAAAAATAAAAGTAGATCTGTTTTCTAAGGAAAATAAAGGTTGCTGCAGAAATATAAAAGTGTGTAATGAAGTATGTGATGTAAAATTCAAACTAGGTGTTTTTTATAGGTAAAAAACCGACCTAAAATAGGTCAAAATCGCTTTTTCAAGTGCAACAGGGCGTCCGCACGATGCCAGCAAACGTGCATATGCCTATTCTGCCATGACACCCGGGCGTGCGCCCAGGGCTTCTGTTTCCTCACAACTCAGGTATATCGAACAATTCAGCAATATCTTTGTGTGTAAAGCTTTGATTTGAACAATTCAAGTTGCGTTGGAAATCTAGTTCAATTCCTTACAAGTTTAATGAAGACCATATTTCCAGAAAATGCATCTAATAGGGATCAAATTGCAGATGAAGTGAAGGTATGGTGAAAACAACAACGACTCTTGATCCGTTTCAACTATTTAGCTTTGGGCACATACTTTCACCTCCCAAAATCATCTTTCTTGTTGGAGAATTGTTGGATAAAACCTATGAATTAGGTGTGTAAAATTATGTTGTGAAAACTACTACAAGATTAATTTCAGATATGCTCTATAATTATTTAATAAGAGCTTATCTTATCACTAATATTTACTTAATAGATATTGAAAGGAATGTGAATCACTCAGTTTTGATATTGGGTGAATGAGGAATTAATGCTCGAAAGTATGGATAAAATTTGTCATAAATACAAGATATACATAATTAATCGATTCATGAATATTGGGGCCATTCATGATTTAGATAGAAGCCTGTGTTTGTATCCTTGCCACTGATGGTTATGACTATTCATGAATGTTGATCACACCGTGGTGTAAGCACGGACTACTAGCAATAGGACTAGGTCTATCGTAACAGAGTACTAGCGAGTCAAGGTCGAATCCCACAGAGACTCGTAAGGTACGTTTAATTCAGATCGAGTGTCTCAGTTGACCAACAATGTAGCAGAAAAGTAAACACCGTGTCAATTAACACACAAGATTACGCAAGTTCAAAGAAAAGCACACAAGAGTTTCTAATGTATTAGTCTAATTATGAGTTATTAGTTATTTCCCCAATATATGAACCGATCTACCCTGTGGTGAATTTTAGATCTTAAGCGACTCACGGTGATAATCCCTAATATTACGCTACTTCCATTGAAAGGACAATAAGTGCCTATGCGCAATTAACCTTCTTCGTGAGTTGTATTAATTCACATGCAACAAGAATTAGGACTAGCCGGTTCAAGACCGAAAACCTCCCTAAGTAGCTATCATGGATTGACTAGCACGTTCCTAAGGATCGATCAAGACTATGTCCGAACTAACACTTCACTTTATCGTCCTTCATGTTAATTTACGATGACATGCAAATAGTTGATCAGGCTACAAACATGTAAATAAAATCCGTCGATCAGACGTAGCTGGCGCCAATTATCATGATCTAGGATTTACTCGGTATTCAAATCTAGCGATATAGACCGTCGCAGATCTAAAGATCGCAACCACTATTTCATGATTTCTTCACCAACGATTCAGATCTATACATATATGGGGTAAATAAACAAACTACTACATAATGAGAACTAATAAGAACAATCAAAACATACTACAGTAGACTCTCTATAAAGTAATAACGTTGGGCCAGCTAAAAAATATTATATTATCGAAATATTATTTAATCGATAAAGTAATAATTTATTATTTTACATGTATAATAATAAAATACAATTTTATTGAATTTTGTTGAATTTCAAAATTCAAATTCTATATACAAAGTATAATCAATTGTAAAACCTTTTCTATTCTCAAAGTCATTTATTGTATAAGTTGTTAAAGTATAATCAATTGTAAAACCTTTTCTATTCTCAAAGTCATTTAATATGAAAATGGTGTAATTTCCTATTTTAATAAGATGATTTTCGTCTCAAAATATTCATCTTCAAGTACTGTAAAGGAGAAGGAGGCATTAGGGAATTAGGGTCAACAATGAAGGAGTTACACTATCGTAACGCAATGAATGTGGATCAACTCTTGGATTATCCGGGTGAAAACGACACGACCGAGATTCTAGCTGATGAAGAAATCATTGAGGGTCTTAGAGAAAACAATCAAGATGAAGAAAATGAGGATGATAGTGGTGTTTTGGAGCCTGTTTCTCGCAAAGAAGCAATTAAGGCAGCAATGAAACTTAGTGATTTTCTCCTACAATATGATAGAAGCACTCTACAACTTCATAAAGCTTTGCAAAAAGTGAGGGATGAGATTCAAATGGATATAAATTTTCATACAAAGCACACAACGGTGGACTCATATTTCACTAAGGCACTCTGAATTATTAAAAAAATAAGATATTATTACTTTATATATCAGCTGGGACCTATATGCGCTAAAATTTTATATTACTTAATGCCTTTATCGAAATTTTTACTTTAGCTATTCGGTCCAAGTCGTGACTGTAAGAATTTATTACTTTATCGAGGTTATAATATTATCGAGTATTATTTTATCGAGAGTCTACTGTAATCACAATAAAAGAACGACATATCTACATCTAGAGAAAGCCAGAAAACCATACCCTCGACGACGAGCGTAGATCTTCCTCAGATCTCTCTTTAAGAGGTGAATCCGTCAGATCCGTGACTAGAACTCATAAATAATGAAAAAATAACTTTTATTGCATAATACTTCTTGAGTGAAAATTGTACATTGAATTCAAGGCCTGATGCCTCTTATTATAGTGTTATAACCGACTTAGTTATCCCTAGAAACTACCCCTCATCCAAGAAAATGCATTTTCAAAGGTTCTAGAACTCGTGCAACTGTGGCTACCCCTCCTACAAGCGCAAGGGTATTTTGGTCTTTTTTTTTCTTCCGCCGACTTAACTGAAGGTTCTTGAACACCCTAGGCCCAACTCTTCATCCGATCAGGTCCATAATTCATCCAAACACTCAACCAATTCTCAATACCTGAAAATAATCACATAATACACGAAATAATATAGAATCGGGGAATATAAACGTTAAATGCAAATTACTTGACTCATGAACCCAACATATGACATTCACTTCAAATGGTTCAAATAAACGGTCTAAAACAACTACTTTTAGCTTAGAATAGGTGAATTGTTGATACCGTAAGATGTATCATTTTGAGTGTCATCAACTACCCACACTTGCCTTCTCCTCGTCCTCGAGCAGAGTATCAAGACGGAATGTACCTCCACTTGCCTTGCCTTCTCTTTATTGATTACCACATAGGCAATAAAGATTTCAGGCAAAACATGTATCACATAGCAATTCATAAGCTTCCCATTAATTAGTACTCACCAATGCATCAATGTGTCGTTTGATAAATCTTTCATGATAGTGCATTTGTGAAAAGAATCAAGTTACAGTGACCCCACAATCTTAATTTACTAGTGTGCACACTTGCTCATCTTGCTTTCAAACTCAAGCAAACAATATGAACCTTAACATGGCCTGGCGGACTTGGTGACCGAGTACTACTCAAAGGTCCTCGTTTATTTTTATTTTTATGCGAGGGTCGTGCGTCTTACGCTCCGAGTTTGCTTCCCTCATTACCTGCCTTTGCTTTTCACTTTTTCTTTTTGGGCTGATTTCCTTACTTTCTCTCTCTCTCTCTCTCTCTCTCTCTCTCTCTCTCTCTCTCTCTCACTCGCAATCCCGTTTTGTCCCATTTTACCATTTATGGCATTATGATTTTGTTGAAAAAGTGTCTTAAACCCAATCGGGTTGGACCGGATCCGGCCGGGTCGGATCATTTCTACTATTTTTTTATGATTATACATATATAATAAATGGCTTTTCTGTTGTCATATATTTGTTCTTTTAAAGATCCAATTATGAATTGTTATATGATAACGTCCTTAGTATTAAACTGTGATAGATAAACCATGATAGGCGATTATGGTTGATGAGATCTCTAATCACTTTGATAAGTTTGATACTTGAATGTCTCTAGGCTTATGTACTATTAAACAGGGCATTGATAGTACAAACATGCTAGCATGTATTAGATGTCTTCTGTCTTTAAGGGCATGGATAGATCTCATCTATCGAAGTGTAGAGACACTTGATTGTATGTGGACGTGTATTAAAGAATGCGTATGTTAGATTGACCCACTTACACGGTTAAGTGTCACACTATGTGATGGTTGTGCAATTATCCTTAGGACCAGAGTCTACATGGCACCACGGTGTGGATTGTCATGCTTTGACACTATTGAGGTTTCCCTTATCCATGGGGCGATCATGCGGTAGTTATCGGGTGTGATACTGAAGCATGCGGAGTATACATGTTAGGTCATCCGGGAATCGCGTACCCTATAAGTATGGGTGAATATCTGAAAGGGCCTTCTTATAAGGAATGTCTTACTCTCATGAATCTTTGCGAAGTGGAAGTAAATGAGTAACTTCGAGAGAGCATGATATCCAGATTATAACATACAGTCGTTAATGTTCGACACTTGACGTACGACCGTATGGATATTATTACAGCGATAAGATTCTATTTACACGCTAACCGAGCACATAAAATGTAGTAGTCATTGCGTATTGACTCTTCCGATGAATGAGGGTCATGGACGTGTTGCTAGACGCTATCCATGATCGTTAGAGGTGAAGGGCATTTTCATAATTGCACCTTATGTCTACGGCTAACATATTCGGAAGCCTATCGGGTCACACACATATTAACATCAAGTCGGATTAAAATGTGTAGTTGATAACCAAATAAGGAAAGAATTTATCTCACACTATAAAGGTTATAGTGGTAAATTAATATGGTGGTATTTATTTATTATAAATAAATATAATACAAGATATTAATTATGTTGATTAATTAAATATGTATATAGATACATATAAGTCGAAATTTAAATGTGTATATTGGTACACATGTATTTTGCAAATTAATTAATCATAGCATTATATTAATTAAAAAAAATTGTACGGAAGCCATTTAATGGCTATATGGGGCGCAGATCATGAGTGTGCAAGATACACTTGAATTGTGCAATTTAATTAATAAGATTACCATAATATTAATGTTGGATATTAATTGATTTTTGAAAATAGATTTATGGTAATAAGATAAAGATAGTCAATATTAGATATTGACAAATATCTTGGAAATATTTAATATAAGATACTAAATAAAAGAGATAAATCAATTAAAGAGATTTTCCTTATTTTATTAGAAAAAAGTTTTCTCTCTCATCAATCTACTAGAAGCTAATCCCAATCAGTTGGGGAGATAATTGGGGCTCCACTTTTCCTTATTTAACGGAGTCTTAGTTGGCTCATTTGTACACTATTATTCCAAAAGATAATTGTTTTTGTGAAAAATAAGAGATCTTCTTAAAGAGAGATTATAGAGAGAAAAAAGGTCAACCTAGCAGTCGAGTTTTTCTGTAGCAATCCTTGGTGGGATTCCGGCAAGGTGCTCGTCTGGATTATTGGTAGAGGACGGACACTTGGACGGCTCACGCACATCTACTCCTAACGGACGGTCAATGCGTCGATCTTTTAGATCCATCATGGTAGTATTACCGTCCCCTCTCTTATATGTTTATTGTTTAAACGAAGTCCATCCTGGCATGAGAAATCAATTTTTGAAATTCTGCTGCGCTACTCGATTGATTTTCTAATAGTGGTAGCAGAGCGGTCTTCGAGCTTAAGCAATAAGCATCTTTTATTCGCGTAGTAAATTAGATCCAATAGATGAAATCATGTATGATATTGATTCATAATTAGTGCACAGAACGAAAAAAGGAAGATGATTGGCGGCGGCGGCGGCGGCTTTCGGGCAGCCGGCGGCGGCGGCGGCTTTCGGGTAGCCGGCGGCTGTCGGCCGAGCTGTCCCCTTTCCTTTTTCAATTTTTGTTTTGTGTATCTTTAATGATTCAATATGGTCCATAGTTGTAATTTCTCTTTGTTTAGTTGATGCCATGTGACTAACCAATGACTCAAATAGTTTGGGCATTGGAAAGCCATGTGCCATCACCTAAGTATTGGTTATGAAACAAATCTAGGCCATTCTAATTTTTTTGGAATAGGCATAGGCCTTTTCCAAAATATTTGATTTTGGAAAAGGCCTAAGGCTTAGGCCTTCTCCAAAAATATTTGATTTTCGGAAAAGGCCCATGATGGCTTTAAATTTTGTTTGGACCAAACCAAAGGCATCCTTCTGATTAAGAATCAAAAGGAAGAAACAAAAGACACTCACTCGATTTTAATTTTTATTTAAAATAGTTTAAATTTGAAAAATTGAAATTAAAGTTATTAATTAATTAAGCGTTAATTAATTAATTGATTGGATGCTTGAATGACACAAGTAGTTAAAATTTAAATTTTATCTTTTTCATAAGATATTAATTGTATGGATTAGATTGTAGATATAATATGATTATATGGACCCCGATTGATCATAGACTCGACCAGTAGGATAGATGTGAATGCTTTAGTTTCTTTTGGTTTTTATTGTTGTCCTAGGCCATTATGAAGAACGTGACCTTGTTTTATTTTTGCATTATCCCA
This sequence comes from Gentiana macrophylla, assembly GCA_026214975.1. NCBI lineage: Eukaryota > Viridiplantae > Streptophyta > Magnoliopsida > Gentianales > Gentianaceae > Gentiana > Gentiana macrophylla. The sequence continues at coordinate 47,538,330 of CM047810.1, read as the reverse complement.
TTCCCATTAGCTCCCCCCGTGTGCGGCGGGTGTAAAATTTATTAGATAGATTTTTATGTAAAAATAAATTGATGACAAGGATGAAAACCAAAAGAAAAGCGATAAAGATCCCTGGAGATGGAGCTTGTCAAATATCCATTGGTGGTTGCGGATACCCTTAGTTGTGGTCCGCGGTTTCGTCAGTTTGTATTTAAAACCGCACCTAGAAAAAATCCATGATCATACCGGTTAATTTTGTGCGGAATGTTTTGTATGTTTTACTTTATTTGATATTGTAGTAATATGCACATAATTGATGAGACCGTAATTAAATAAAATTAATTTAGTGAATTAATTTAAAATTACTCCCACGGCAAAAATCGAGTTATAATATGTCTCACAATATTATAGTGACGGTGAAGAGCCCTTGTCGGATCCAACTGATCGGCCCACGCCGAGAGTTGACCTACCTCGGGTATATCGTCATTATCGAGATATGATTGTTATGAGATCTCATGAATACTTGGGTAATGACTCGACTAAGAATCTTTCGGTGATTGGCCCACGTCAGGACCGTCTGATTTTAGAGACATGAGGTTGACTATCACATAGACGATGTGAATTGTCAAAGGGTTGAGTAGTCAAACCACTAGAAGTCGCGTTGGACGCGATTGGTAAGAAGTACCTACCCGTCGAAATTGACCCGGTCAATCGGCCCACGTCGGGGATCCAGTCAACTAGATAGGATTCCAGCCACTAAAGAATTTTGGAAATTTCTTGAAAGTCAAATGTGAGTAGTTGACTAGTGGGAGAAAAATCATAATCCCAAAGACCATCTTTGATTTTGCATGTATGAACAACAACACTCTTTTATCTTTATTTTATGTTGTAGTTTTAACAAACTTTTATATTTATGTTTTAATCCTCGATTATTAAAACCAAATTTTGACTGTTACCTTTTGAGAAATGTTCTCAAGTTGGTTAAGTAATTTTAATCCTTTTAAAATAAGCAATGAAACGAGCAAGTACGTTATAGTAGTCAAAGACAAGTAGGCTACATATATGATGGGGTCCTCTAAGACTTTAATTATTAACGGAAGCTCACATATTGGACATAACGATATCCAATTGATCACTCCGTCATACGATGATGATTATTCAAACATTAGATGGATTGGATAAGGATGACCATGTCGAATTTTGGAAAGGTTGTTTTCAATATTGTAAGATTAAGTATCGACTTAATTCTTTAATCATTACTTAAGAGTAAATTAAATAGTTCATGTTTTGAATATGATTCAAAAGGTTAAATAGACTATTTAACAAACGTTGGATTTTCTTTATGAAAGAAAATTGAAGACACAATTCTTGTAAATTTTCTTAAGTCTTATGAAGACAAAAATAAGAAATATTCTACAAGTGCTTAATGTTCAGGGTCAATTTGTAGTGTTTTTAAGGATATATTTTACATCAATTTTCCCCATACATAGATATTTTTTTCATAGAAATCGAGCTTATAATCGATTAATTGAGTAAATGGTGTTTCTAATAGGTTAAATTGCAAAACGTAGCGATTTATGTGTTTAAATCATGATTTTATATTATTTTAGGATTGTGTTACGCTTTGGTATGTTTTTCCTACATTGTAGATACACATGGTTGATGGAAAGGATGATTTTAAAGAGATGAATTAGAGTGGAAAATCCCAAATATACTGTAATACTGAAGGGCTAATCAAAAAGGCGTTTTACAAGAAGAGTCCTTAATGAAAGTTGTAGAGTTTTCCGAGAGCTTTTTATGACATTCAGATCATAATTTTTGGAGGTCTACAACTCAAGATATGAATTTTAGAAGTTTGAGTTTAGCCCTTATTCAAACGGGCGTCCAAGGGCGGTACTGTAGCAACCGACTTGATTTTTCTATAAAAGCGCATGATTTTTACCCTAATACATACAAAATTATTATCCAGCCAAGAAATCACAAAGCAGCAGACGGCGGCAACTTGAGAGCTTGAGGCGGTCACCCGAGCCTTGTGCTCGGGTGATCCGGGTTAGATTAGGATCGTTTTTCGTTCGTTTGTGGATTCGTGGTGCTCAACCATTGTATAAACTATGTGAGTTTATTTTAATTTATTTAATCCTTTTTATTTTCATGATCTTTAATTTATTTTGTATCTTTCTTTGATTATGATGCTATTATGTGAACTAGATCGAGAGATATGTTTACTAATTGATATGTTTACAACATACGAGAGTTGCGTAAACTAGATCACCATAGAAAGATAGGATTTTTGATCGTTAATTCGTGACAAATTAATCGATTAATTATCTAGGTTGTTAGATTCTAAAATACGAGAGTTAACTTGAATCTACACCTTCGTTTTGTATATAATATTGCTCTCAACATTCGAAAGAGGAGAGATCGATAATTGAATTCACTAAGAGATTAGGGATTCATAGCTTGAGAAAACAGATTCACTAAGAGATTAGGGGTTTGTGTCTCGTGTAAAGGTGAAACCACAATTTGAATTAAAATCATGAGATGAACTAGGATTGAGATCACTTGGTTTGTATGAAGTATGATCCCATGTATCCTTAGTTTAGGTTTTTATTATTTGTTCTAGCTTAGATTTATTTTAGTTGTTCTTTGAGTTTTTATGTTTAATCTTTCGTTTATTTGTTTTCTTGAGTAACAATTGAGAGGATTAATAAAATTAGATTCAACATCCCAATTCCCTGTGGATCGACCCCTTACTTATCTCGCTCTACTATCAACAACCCGGTATTCGGCCGGTTAGGAGTTAGTTTTGCATATAGGTTAGGGTTTATAAATTTTCTTTTTGTTTTGTGATGCAAAATCCTCCCAACAAAAGTGGCGCTGTTGCCGGGGAATCGGTGTCATGTTGAATCTGGTTTTGTTAATTTCTCGATTTTGTTACGTTTATTTTCGTTTTCAATAAAAGTAGCGTCCAATAGATTGAGAGTTTTTATTTTGCCGTGTTTCGATGACCGTAGGGTTAAGAATGTGCAAAAGTTTTTTTACTCAACTGCTTTACGTGAAGTTTGTGTTTAGTTGTTACCTAGTCTAACCCCGTATAAAATTTATCTGTGGTCATGGTCTCGCTTCTTCTGTCTTTGTGTTGTGCTTATGAGATTTAGGGTTTCGTGTCTCTTGCATTGTCTGTGCAAATTCGTTGTATGGACGAGCGTTCAAGTAAGTGAACGCCCGTCCCAGCCTCATAAGTTGCGTGTGACGCACGCGTCCGGGTTTTAGGACGCCGTCCGTCCCCGAAGTTTCGACTCGCTCGATTTCGTGATCCGCACGAGCGCTCGCTTTGTTGGACGACCGTCCGAGGAGAAATCACCAAGTGAACGGCCGTCCGGTATTCTCGAACGTTAAATCCGTCTGTCTTCGCGGCGTAAGAGCGCCTCGAAAGCGGTTGAACGTTCGCCGATCTTTGTCAGGCTTTTTAAGGTGAACGTTCGCTTGAGTTAATGAATGCCACCTGTGTTCGATTTTTTTTTCTTGATTTGATTTTTAATGCTTTATTTGATATGGATACTTTAATTTGAGCTTCTGTGGCTAATTGTTTTTACGTAGATGATCTGAACTTGCATGTTTACACCTTTCCATCTATGAATCCATGTTGAATAATTGATTAATTTTTTTATTTACATGATTCATCTAGGCATGTTATAGTTACTGTCGGTTCTCGTATGCTATAACTGTTCTTATCATTGTTAGTGGCTAATGTCGGTTTCCGTATGCTACATATCGTTATGATGAATCTTTTAAGCTTTGAGACTTATGTGCTTCCTTGTTATTTTTGTAACTCATATGGGTAGCTACTGTCGGTTTTCCGTAATGCTACGTCTTTGGCCGTATGAGTTATATCTGTTTAGTATAGCTAACTGTTGGTTTTCCATATTGCTATCACTTTCAATGAGTCTTAAGCGCGCGCTTCACACCGCATGTAATGAACAAAGACATCGCTGCTTATCGTAACTCGTCATTATTTGGTAGACGCTTATTATATACATGTCATGTTGCTAATTAGTGGGCTAGTTTTCTTTCTTTTATTTTCTTTTATTTTTGCATATCATATAGATGCATATCATTTAGTTGCATGTCATCTAGTTGCATTGTTTTTCTATTTTTTTCTTTTATTTTTCTTGAGCATAGTTAATCGTCGGTTTCGTAATACTACCTCGTTTTCTTTATTTTTAGTTTCTGATAGGCCGTGAGTTACCGTAGGTTTGTCCTCTCAACTCGCCACTGAGCCTTGTCGAATTTATTTTTATTTATTTTATTTTTAGGATTGCATATCATGTAGGCTGCATTGTAGTATATTTTCATGTAGTTGCACCTAGCCTCTTGTTGTGTAATGTTCCGTGTATATGTATTCCATCGTTATATGAGCTTAAATTTGAAATATCTCTATATCTCCTTTTCCATGTGCTTTATATATGTAATCTTTTTTTCTTTTTCCCGTAGACTCTTTTGCACCGATCAAGTCTGCAGGATATTTTTGATAGCTATTGTGCACTTTCACGATGAATTCAGTTTACTGTGATGCTCCACGATCTCATCGAGCTATGCAAAGAATTTTGGTTTTTACCGATTTTTCCGGAATTGCCGGCATCCAATCGCCTAAGTTCTCTAATTTATTATTTCGCACAACTTGAGGACAAGTTGCAATCTAAGTGTGGGGAGAGAGGATGGTTTATATGTATCTATGAGTCGTTTGCTCAATTTCTGATGTTATATTTCTATGAAACGTGCTAAATTTTTAAAAATTTTGTTTTGTCCCGAGTGAGCAAATGCATATCTTTGTTTGAGTTTATAATCATTGGTGCTGTATTCTGCATCTTTAGTAAATTTAGTTGTTTCACCCGACACTATTTTTCACGTGCCATAGTAGATGATGAGCTATAACTTTAAAGCTATGCCCATTTGATTAGAGATTTTTGATGATTATCGCATGATTCTTTGCTTACATACGAATTTTGGAAAATTTAATAGTTTGTATTTAGAGTTAAAGTATGACATACTGTGAATATCTGAAGGTTTGAATGTGATAAGTGAAACGTAACTATAGTGCTTTTAAAAAGTAGTGAATAAATGAAGTTGTTTTAAATAGTTAATCGTGTGTGTCGAAAGCTGGTTTATGATTTGAGTGAGGTAGGGTGTACCACGTATGTCCTATTCCACCATGATGACCAAAAGCTCACGACAGTTAGAAGAAGCTGCCTTATGATTTGAGTAAGGTAGGGGATTATCTCGAAATGTCCTATTCTGCTATGAGGGCAATAGCTCATTCTGATGTGCGTATAAATGAGAAATAGTTAAATCAACTTGCATAAGAAGTGGTATGAATTGAATGAAAGGCTTAGTTATCGTATATCTTATCCCCAGTATAAACTGAAAGATATGTTGTAGGGATTATCCTCTAAGTATGTCGGAAATGTTTTGAATACTCCCTATTATTATTTTTAGGAATAAGTATGTTTTGTGAGGTGCATGTTATAATCGTTTTTATATTTCTAAGTTAAATGGGATGTTAGCTAGTTTTGCTTGAATCAATTTCAAGTGTGGATTTAGTGGAAATTTACTATGGCTATGCACACACGCACTTGGGTGAACCTCTAAACTACTTGAATATGTTTTATATTTGCATAAATGTTTATTATCTCGAGCTTGGTTATGTTTTGTTTTGCTCGGGACGAGCAAAAGTTTAAGTGTGGGGGTGTTGTTCAGGGTCAATTTGTAGTGTTTTGAAGGATATATTTTACATCAATTTTCCCCATACATAGATGTTTTTTTCATAGAAATCGAGCTTATAATCGATTAATTGAGTAAATGGTGTTTCTAATAGGTTAAATTGCAAAACGTAGCGATTTATGTGTTTAAATCATGATTTTATATTATTTTAGTATTGTGTTACACTTTGGTATGTTTTTCCTACATTGTAGATACACATTGTTGATGGAAAGGATGATTTTAAAGAGATGAATTAGAGTGGAAAATCCCAAATATACTGTAATAATCTGACGGGCTAATCAAAAGGCGTTTTCAAGAAGAGTCCTTAATGAAAGTTGTAGAGTTTTCCGAGAGCTTTTTTATGACATTCGGATCATAATTTTTGGAGGTCTACAACTCAAGATATGAATTTTAGAAGTTTGAGTTCAGCCCTTATTCAAACGGGCGCCCAAGGCGATCTTGAGCAACCGACTTGATTTTTCTATAAAAGCGTGCGATTTTTACCTCTAATACATACAAAATTATTATCCACCCGCAAATCACAGCAAAGACGGCGGCAACTTGAGAAACTTATGGCGGTCACCCGAGCCTTGTGCTCGGGTGATCCGGGTTAGATTAGGATCGCTTTTTACGTTCGCTTGTGGATTCGTGGTGCTCAACCATTGTATAAAACTATGTGAGTTTATTTTAATTTATTCAATCCTTTTTATTTTCATGATCTTTAATTTATTTTGTATCTTTCTTTGATTATGATGCTATTATGTGAACTAGATCGAGAGATATGTTTACTAATTGATATGTTTACAACATACGAGAGTTGCGTAAACTAGATCACCATAGAAAGATAGGATTTTTGATCGTTAATTCGTGACAAATTAATCGATTAATTATCTAGGTTGTTAGATTCTAAAATACGAGAGTTAACTTGAATCTACACCTTCGCTTTTGTATGTAATATTGATCTCAACATTCGAAAGAGGAGAGATCGATAATTGAATTCACTAAGAGATTAGGGATTCATAGCTTGAGAAAACAGATTCACTAAGAGATTAGGGGTTTGTGTCTCGTGTAATGGTGAAACCACAATTTGAATTAAAATCATGAGATGAACTAGGATTGAGATCACTTGGTTTGTATGAAGTTTGATCCCATGTATCCTTAGTTTAGGTTTTTATTATTTGTTCTAGCTTAGATTTATTTTAGTTGTTCTTTGAGTTTTTATGTTTAATCTTTCGTTTATTTGTTTTCTTGAGTAACAATTGAGAGGATTAATAAAATTAGATTCAACATCCCAATTCCTGTGGATCGACCCTTACTTATCTCGCTTACTATCAACAACCCGGTATTCGGCCGGTTAGGAGTTAGTTTTGCATATAGGTTAGGGTTTATAAATTTTCTTTTTGTTTTGTGATGCAAAATCCTCCCAATACTTAAGGGGTTAGAAGGAAAGTTAGGGCATGTGTTTAAATAGAGAACTTATTGAAGTTTCTATTCTAGGCAAGCACGTTGACGTAAATCTATCTAAACTCAAGTCAACTCTCGGACATATGATATCTTACGAGTGTGATTAAATTAGATAGATTAAATACATATTTGGAAGGTGAATCAAATATTGTAACACTTATCATATTCTGAATCTAGTAAACTGATAAGGGAACTAAATAAATGTTATTATGTTCCGGTTCTTATGAAGAACATATTTCAGCTATACGTTAGATTTAATGGACTAATTCAATTGTAAGCAATAAATGTTATTCTGATAAGGTTGAACAGTCACTGAATCTAACATGCTAGATTATTGTCACCATATAGTTGATATGAGTGATGAAATCTCAACTAAACATTTATATGGCTATTATCCTTGATTTTGTGGCTGTTCTAGACATAGTCTCTATGGTTATATGTATCTTATCCAAAGAGGACTAAAATACCCTTTTATGAAAATGGTTATAAAATTTAGAAAATTTACTAGAGCCTAAACATATTGATGTTTGTTGGCTTATGACAATTTATACCATAAATAATTGTTTATCTCTCTTTTGGATTATTTTAAAAATAGTTGAATGTACTTATTGAAGTACGATAATTCTGAAAGCCCGAAAAGTTTGAGCTAGTACGAATATGAGATAAATGAAACTTAGGAATTAATCTTCAATTAGTTTGAAGAAATTAATAACTAAAGGGTGCTTCAGAAGTCGTCTGAAAGAGAATCAGATTCTCCCTAAAAGGATATCATTTTGAGATGTGCGATCGGATTGCGGTTCCGAAATGCAAGCGACACTTTATACGATAAAGTTGTGATGTAAGCCATGCATAGAACCCCTTACCCATTTTGGGATAGTGCCTTTAATCAAAACACATACTTAACCGAGTTCCAAAGAATGAGGTTGAATAAATTGCATATTAGATATGGAAGGGGATAATGTCAAATCTATCTTAACCGATGGTTTGAAGTTGTCATAAGCAAAGTCAGAAAGACTTGGATCCTAGTATGACATATGCTACTTTGTGGAATATCTTAGAAATTACTCTAGATATCATTTACTTGCCCGCGGAGAAAAAGGTGTTTGTCTCCAAACATGCTGTCTTCTAAATGAGGTATTTCTTCCAAAAGAGATAGTGGGGGTAAGATCTCAAAAGATCAGTTTGAGACCCACAATGAGTGATTCAACCATAGGAACGTGAGCATAAGCCACATAGTGATGATGTGTAGAACACTACTCAGTGCACACAAATGTTCTATAAGTCTGTGGATAACCTCAAGCCTGAAAAGGCTGATGGTATGTCCATATTGAAGAATGAATATCTCGCGACTTATGAAGGAATGTTTGAAAGGCAAGATTGAGAGATATGGCCAGGAGCCATAATATATGAATTAGATTCCATCAGTGACAACCAAGTTGTGAACCTAGTCTGTCTTACCGAGAGGGAATGTCCCTGAAAGGTTGACATGGATAGTAATATGATTACTATAAGGCTATAGTGACGGCTGAAGGGTACGGGGTGTAAGCCTTGTAATTATCTTTATGCTGCTAGCTGAGCCAAGTTCTATTCAGTCTATGCTTGTTATAACTTCGTATCATGGCTATATGATAGTGTTGAAGACGTTGGACAAACAAATCGATGCTCATAGACAATAACATGATATGAGAGCCCACGAGATCCATTTATAGACTCAAAGAAGTTTCTCTAGACAATTTCTTTGTTTGATAATCAAAGGAGTTCGATTTAGTCAAAAGAAGGGATATGCCTAATGTGCAAGAGGGATAGTGGGAGTGTGTTATGATTTTTGAGTAAGGTATTAGATGTCTCTCTCAGGAATTATCACCCCATGTCACAGTCAATCAATGTTTGGTAGTTCAGGGTCTTTACGAAAGCACTTGGATTAGCAGTTTTTATTTTAGAAATAAAAATCTATAGTGACAGATTGAACTGCTGTTAGTCAATAGTTTAAATATATAGATTTGATGCTAAAAGAGTTTAGCATAGATCGCGACAGGAGATACTACTAGCCGGTGTTCTCAATATCTATCTATGTTAGGACGTTAGTCCTAATGATAAGGTGAAAGATGATGCCATATGTTCATAGTCCATGAAGAGTCATGAGCAAGTATGAAAGTAAATCTGGTAATGTCAAGAATATCCTTAAACAAGTTAAGGATGGGTTCCTAGTTTATCAAAACTTGGAATTGGATAAATGTAGATATACATGCGTGTATCCTGAGTCTTATGAAGGCGAGTGGGAGCTACAGTCTGGGTTTGCAGTCACTTTGATTAAGTGATACAATGAGCTAGAAATGTTCTTAGCAAGAGATCATTACGAATTCTACAACTGAGCCAAAACACAGTATTTCCCTGGAGGCACAACAGAAGTTGTAAATGGATCTAGAAGGTTCATTCTTGAACCTTGTGTGGTTCTTCCACCTTTACTATATAGCTGATATAGTGGTGGATTTATTGCTTGAAGCAAGGACCAAGGTCTCGTCGGAGATTCATGTGTGTTGAGGCGGTTCCTTTTTACTTGGTCATTTGGAGCATGATATGAAGATAGTCTGAGTCCCCACGGATAGCGATTCGTTCACGGCTAGGGCTGGTTGCGAGTATTGCATGATATTCTTGTGTTTCAACTTTGTCTTGTGTGTGCGAGTGATTGGTTTAGGACAAGTGGGAGATTGTTGAAATAGTGTCCTAAACCCAATTAGGTTGGACCGGATCCGGCCGGGTCGGATCATTTCTACTATTTTTTTTATGATTATACATATATAATAAATGGCTTTTCTGTTGTCATTTATTTGTTCTTTTAAAGAACCAATTATGAATTGTTAAATGACAATGTCCTTAGTATTAAACTGTGATAGAGAAACCATGATAGGCGGTTATGGTTGATGAGATCTCAAATCACTTTAATAAGTTTGATACTTAAATGTCTCTAGGCTTATGTACTATTAAACAGGGCATTGATAGTACAAACAGGCTAACACGTATTAGATGTCTTCTGTCTTTAAAGGTAGGGATATGTCTCGTGTATCAAAGTGTAGAGACACTTGGACTGTACGTGGACATGTATTAACAAATGCATACATTAGGTCGACCTACTTACATCATTAAGTGTCACACTATGCGACGATTGTGTAATTATCCTTAGGACCGGAGTGTACATAGCATCATGGTGTGGATTGTCATGCTTTGACACTATTGAGGTTTCCCTTATACATAGGGCGATCGTGAGGTAGTGATCGGGTATAATACTGAAGAATGCAGAGTATACATGTTAGGTCGTCTGGGAATTGCGTACCCTATGAGTAGGGGTGAATATCCGAAATGGCCTTCTTATTTAATGTCTTACTCTCATGAATCTTTGCGAAGTGGAAGTAAATGAGTTACTTTGAGAGAGCATGATATCAAGATTATAGGATACGGCCGTTAATGTTTGACACTCGATGTACGACTGTATGGATATTATTACAGTGATAGTATTCTATTTACACGCTAACCGAGCACATGAAAGGTAGTAGTCATTGCGTATTGACTATTCCGATGATTGAGCGTCATGGACGTGTTGCTAGATGCTATCCATGATCGTTAGAGGTGAAGGGCATTTTCGTAATTGCACCTTATGTCTACGGCCAACATATTCGGAAGCCAAATAAGGATAAAAATCTGGTTATAGTTGATAACCAAATAATGAAAGAATTTATCTCACACTATAAAGCTTATAGTGGTAAATTAATTTGGTGGTGTTTATTTATTATGAATAAATATAATACACGATATTAATTATGTTGATTAATTAAATATGTATATAGATACATATGAGTCGAAATTTATATGTGTATATTAATACACATGTATTTTGTAAATTAATTAATCATAGCATTATATTAATTAAAGAATGTTCCGGAAGCCATTTAATGGTAATATGGGGCGCAGATCATGAATGTGCAAAATATATTTGGATTGTGCAATTTAATTAATAAGATTACCATAATATTAATGTTGGATATTAAATGATTTTGGAAAACAGATTTATTGTATTAAGATAAAGATAGTCAATATTAAATATTGACAAATATATTGGAAATATTTAATATAAGATATTAGATAAAAGAGATAAATAAATTAAAGGGATTTTCTTTATTTTATTAGGAAAAAGCTTTATCTCTCATCAATCTACTAGAAGCTAATCCCAATCCGTTGGGGATATAATTGGGGCACCACTTTTTCTTATTTAAGACAGGCTTGACTAGCTCTTTTGTACACCATAATTCCAAGAGCTAATTGTTCTTGTTAAAAATAAGAGAGCTTCTTAAGGAGAGATTATAGAGTGAGAATAGGTCGACCTAGCAGTTGAGTTTTTCTAGTAGCAATCCTTGGCGGGATTCCGGCGAGTTGCTCGTGTGGATTACTGGTAGAGGCCAGATACTTGGACGGCTCATGCATATCTACTCTTACCGGACGATCAAAGCCTCGATCTTTTAGATCAATCAAGGTAGTATTACCTTCCCCTCTCTTATATGTTTATTGTTTAAACAAAGTCGATCCTCGATTGGGAAATCAAATTTTGAAATTCCGTTGCGCTACTTGATTGATTTCCTAACAGATTTCTACCATCATCCTACAACAATCAGTTAAAGTCTATCCACTAGCAAGTATCGATTCTCGGTCTAAGACAACTCTTCATCTCATCCAAATACTTCTCACTCAGATTATGTGCTAAAAAATTGAATGCAAATGGCAAAATAGTAATTAATAAGTCATTACTTCATGCAACATAGCACATACTCATCCTTTCATACTAAATTGAATATGATATAATTAACTTCAAACTATTCTTGTGCTCCTTTTATACCAATTCCTTACTCAAGACGTGTAATAGACAAGCTAAAAATAGTGTCAAAATTTTTCAAAATTATTCCTTTTTTCAATTACAAGCTAAGACCGCCTCCTACCCCCGACTAGGGTAGACATTGTCCCCAATGACTATAATAATGGAAAAGAGAGAAGGTCATAGCTCTGGAATTGGTTGTCCAAGTGTCTCATTGAATCGTGGAGCATGACTGTTGTCAATTTGTTCCGAGCTGCTCCATCATCCTATATCGCAAATGCTCCAAAACTGTGAGTAACATGCAAAGGGAAATATGAAAATAAGGTGGCGGTAATTGAGCATACGCGAGGAATGCGCAAAAACAATATAAGCCACTTTATACTTTATTGACCTTCGAATGAAACAAAAACCTTTATGAAGGTATCACATGAGAATCGTGAAGGAAAAAACCACATCTATCCTGAGTCGGAGGACAAAAGATATATGTGATGAGAAAAAACCTTGTGATTGTCATGCTACTTTATTGACTCAACAACTTGAAAATAAACAAAAAGCAATAAATAAGAGTTTATCCGAAGTAGTTCTGAGTTTATAGTCGTCAGCTCGACTGTACTAATAAAGCTCCATCACTTGTAAATCGGGTCATCCAACATAAGTACTTCCAACTCGGTGTCGTGAGTGCGCTCTAGGTTATGCTTCAGCCTATGGCCGTTTATTGTGTAAATCCTCCCAGAGTGTTCATCCTTTACTTCAAACGCACCCGAATTGAAGACCTTTGTGACGACATATGGTCCAAACCATCTAGATTTCAGCTTTCCACGAAAAAGATGAAGACGCGTACTGTATACCAACACCTTATCTCCAACTTTGAAGGTGCGGTTTAGAATCCGTTTGTCGTGTTGGCGTTTCGTATGCTTGCAATCTAAATTTCTTTCCTTATAGATCTTTGCATTTTCATATGCTTGCAATCTAAATTTCTCCAATCTGTTTAACTCTAGCAATCTCTTTTCTCCTTATAAACTTTCGTCCATATTCAAGAACCGAGTGGCCCACAGGGCACGATGCTCTAGTTCAACCGGTAAGTGACATGATTTCCCAATGACTATCATATATGGTGACATCCCAATGGTGGTCCTATAAGCTGTTCTATACGCCCACAGACCGTCATCTAATTTTAGAGACCAATCCTTTCTCGTGGGATTCATAGTTTTTCCCAAAATTCTTTTGATTTCTCTTTTCACGACTTCTACATGTCCACTTGTTTGGGGGTGGTATGTTGCTGCAATCTTATGCCGCACCCCATATTTCATCATCAGTTTTTCAAACAACTTATTACATAAATGGCTCCCTCCATCACTAAATATGGATTTAAGTACGCTAAACCTCGTCAAAATGTTCTTCTTAAGGAATCTCAGTACAACCCTGATATCATTTGTAGGTGAGGCTACTCCCTCCACCCATTTAGAAACATAATCGACCGCAACCAGGATGTAACAATTAGATTTTGACGACGTAAAAGGTCCAACAAAATCAATTCCCCACACATCGAATAGTTCTACCTCAATGATGGCATCTCATTCCACTTCGAAATGTTGGCAGTCATTTGACAAAAATGACAGGCTCTGGTGAACTTATAAGCAGACATGAATATAGTTGGCCAGTAAAATCTACACTGAAGTACCTTTGCTGATGTCTTATCCGATCCACAATGGCCTCCAACTTCTCTCGAATGGCAATAGCTCAATATGCTCGGTATCTCATCATCATGAATACATCTTCTCAAAATATCATCGGGACACATCTTATAAAGGTAGGGATCATCCCAATAATAATGCTTCAAATCTATAAAGACCTTATTCTTTTCCATGCTTGTTAATTCTGGTGATAAGTATCTCTCTGCAAGATAATTTACTATGTTTACAAACCATGAGTATACATTTCCCACTCTTGATTTACTTGGTCTGGGCGGAGACTCAACTAGAGCCAGTACTGAGATAGCAAAGAGTTGTTCATCAGGAAAATATTCCTGAATCTTAGTAGTTTGCTCTTCTTCAAACAATGTTAGTCTCGACAGGTGGTCAGCCACCTGGTTCTCAGACCTTTTTTTATCTTTGATTTCCACATCAAACTCCTGTTGGAGTAGAATCCATCTCAATAATCTTGGCTTGGAGTCTTGTTTGGTCAAAAGATACTTTAAAGCTGCATGGTCAGTGAAAACAGTGACTTTAGATCCTACTAGGTAAGATTTAAACTTGTCAAATGCGAATATCACAACTATGAGTTCTTTCTTGGTGGTCGCATAGTTCTTCTGGGCACTGCTGAGGGTACGACTGTGTAATGAATTGTTTTATAGAATTCATCCTCTCTTTGCCCCACGGCAGCTCCAACTGCCGTATCACTTGCATCACACATGAGCTTGAAAGGTTTGTTCCAATCTGGGGCTACCAGAATTGGGGCAGTTATCAATAATTTCTTAAGTTTGTTGAATGCCTCTTTGCACTTCTCTCCAACGAAAAAAGGTACATCTTTTGCAAGTAATTCAGTCAATGGTCAAGAGATCTTCGAAAAGTCCTTAATAAACCTCCTATAGAATCCTGCATGGCCAAGAAAGGCTCGCAACGTCTTTATGTGCGTTGGATGTGGTAACTTCCCTATGACTTCGATTTTAGCCTTGTCCACTTCCATTCCTTTCCTTGAAATCTTATGACCCAGTACCATTCCTCTCGTGACCATAAAATGACATTTTCCCAATTAAGCACAAGGTTGTTCTCTTCACATCTCTTAAGCACTCTACTCAAGTTGTCCAAGCATGCATCATAGCTTTCTCCAAAAACTGAGAAATCATCCATAAATATTTCTAGAAAATCTTCCACCATGTCCATAAATAAAGACATCATGCACCTCTGGAATGTGGCTGGCGCATTACATAGTCCAAAAGGCATGAGGTTATAGGAAATGTTCCATAGGGACATGTGAAAGTGGTTTTCTCACAGTCCTTGGGGGCTATGTGTATCTGGTAGTAACCAGAATACCCATCTAGAAAACAGTAAAATGCATGACCGCTCAATCTCTCTATCTGATCAATGAAACGTAGGGGAAAATGATTTTTTTGAGTCGCAACGTTCAGCTTCCTAAAGTCAATGCAGACTCGGTGGCCAGTAAATAGTCGAATAGGGATCAACTCATTAAATTCATTAGGTTGGACAGTGAATCCTCCTTTCTTGGGTACCACATGAATTGGGATTAACCATTTCCTATCTGCAATCGAGAAAATGATTCCCATCTCCAACATCTTTATAATCTCTTCCTTAACAACATCTTTTAATTGTGGCATCAACCTCCTCTGGGGGTTGAGCGACCGCCTTTTTCTCTGGATCTACAAAGATCTTGTGCATACAAACAAAGGGTCTTATTCCTCGAATATCTGCGATTGTCCACCTGAATGCTCCCTTATGCTCTCTTAGTGCTCTCAATAGTTTCTCCTCCTCTAAGAGTGATAGGTCTGCTGATATAATCAGGGGAAGAGTATTATATTGTAGGTATATGTACTTCATCTGAGAAGGCAAATGTTTAAGCATTAAGTTCCTTGGTTGCTCTTCCAACGACGACTTCAGTATTCTGCCAGTCAACTGTAAATCAAAGAACTTATGCCATGAATGTATATGAATAGTTTATCTTGTATCCACAGAGGATACGTGTTCTACTTCATGCGCATAACTTTCACTGCATCCAGACAAAGTTTTCTCTCATATCTCTTCTTCTTCTTTTAACAACAAGGTCTTGGCTACTTCAGGATCTGTTGCTACTTGTTGTTGTAACATAAAAACAAGCTCATCTATGTCATCCATCATATAACATACTTCTTCTTCATCACGGGCATAACCCATCATTTTCAGCACATTGAAGACCACATTGTCTACATTCACTCTCAGGATTAATTCTCTTTTTTGGACATCTATCAAATTTCAACTTGTCGCTTGGAAGGGTCTCCTTAGGATTAGCGGAACATCACTAGTTACCTCCATGACCAGCACTACGAAGTCTACTGGGAACACAAACTTATCAACCATAACCAGAACATCCTCTACAACTCCACATGGTTGCTTCATAGACCTATCTTATAACTGGAGGGATATTGACGTCTTATTGAACTCTTTCATGCCTAACTTATGAAAGATAGAGAGTGGCATCAGATTGATGCTCGATCCTAAGTCACATAATGCTTTTTAGGCATACTCTTTGAAGAATACATAGTATGAGGAAGCTCCCCGGATCTTTACATTTAGGAGGCAGTTTGCGTTGCAAGATTGTCGAGCATTCTCCATTTAAGCATATAGTCTTTAGGCCTCTTGATAGAGACTACTTCTTTTAGAAACTTCACATGCTCTGGCCTTCCAACCAGAGCTTCTACCAAAGGAATGTTAACTTGTAGCTTTTTAAACATGTCTATGAACTTTTTGTAAAGAAGCCGGATTAATAATTACAGTTTGTGAAGACTTACCTACTGCCTGCTGCCGTGTTCCCTGATCAGCAGACTGGCATAATTGCGGCTGGCCGTTCAGCAAATGCGGCTCCCCTATTACTCCTGACTCAGCTGCATTCTGGTCATCTCTTTTTTCTAGTTCTTCTCCGATAACTGGTCTAGGTAATTCCTTTCCTCTTCTTGTCATGATAGCATTGACGTCTTTTGGGGTTTTCTCGGTGTTTCTTGGCAATACTCCCAGAGGGTGAGATGACACTTGTTCTGCAATCTGTCCTACTTGGTCTGATAGGTTCTGCACTAATGCTTCCTGATTGGTCAGTCTTGTATCATTATTCTGGCAATATGTTGCAAAATTTGCACAAAGCTCGCTCATGGTATTCGTCAATTGACTGGCGCTCTTGGTCACAGTGGAGCTCATCTTGTCCATAGATGCTTCCCATCCACCGGACTTGTTTGATTGAGACAGATAACCTCCACTTTGCTTCACTCTCTCGCACCATCAAGATTGTTACATCTAAAACCAATATGGTCATGAGAACCTGGGCGATATCCGCCCCCATATGGATTTCCTTGCTTCCCAAATAATTCACGTCTACGGTGTTGAATGTCTCAATTCCATGGACCTTTTCCACTTTGGCGATACGATCCTGCATGCCGTCAATTTTCTTATTTATCACTAACAATTGGCATAGGATGTGAGAAGTATCTTGTCCAAATACTCTTTCAGCTGCTTTCACAATCTCAGTTTGATGTGTCCCCCACTAGCTTGTAAGTGCTCTATGCTCTAACTTCTCTTCATCTTCTTCTGGTGATAACAACGCAAAACACTCGTTGCTTGATGCATTTAATCTAATTTGATCACTCAGCCTCAATCCGTGTTAGAAACTACACATTTGCATGGGCAGAGTTATATCATGCTGAGGGCATTTCCATTGTGCTTCGTTAAATATTTCCCAAGCTTCTTCAATGGTTTCAGCTGGTTTCAGCTTGAAATTCATGATGTCTTGTCATATCTGCAACGACTTCCAAGGTGGGCAGTACTTGTTCATAAATTTCTGCAGTAGGTCTGTCCCAGATTGGATAGATCCTGCTGCTAGAGACAACAACCATATCTTTTCCTTTCCTTTAGTGTAAAAGGAAACAATTTAAGATTAATATTATCCTCAGGCACTCCTTCTTGTTTGACCGTGCTGACTATCTCCAAGAAGTTGGTGACATGTACACTTGGGTCTTTGTTTGGTACTCTATGAAATGTAGAGTAATTTGTCACCATCTGTATCATAATTGGTTTCAGATTGAAGATTTCAGCTGCATTCTCCTGTTGAACAATTGGTGGCGCGAATTGCTCAATCATTGGCATAGCATTGCTCTGTAGCGTTCTTCTATCTGCTAGTACCACAACTCTTGCTACATTCCTTCCATTGGCAACGTTCCCTCCATTAGGTCTATCTCTTTCCGCCATCACTTCTTCTGGGTCCTCTAGAGGTGGGATCTCTTATTCTCTTCCTTCGTGCGAACTTGCTTCTTCAGCCATTCTTTCAGTTCTTTCTCGAGCTTCTTTTCACTTTTGTTTTTCAAAATTTTCAATTTCCGGAATGAATGGATTAAGGATGGCTACTGATCTTCTGGTTGCGTATTACGAGATACAAAAAGAAAAATAAAAAGTTCGTTACTTGCCTCAGCGGCTGTTACACTCGACTGGTAGACTCAGAAAAATACAGACTCTGACTACTAACACGACTCTGACTGAACAAAAATGATTCTATAAATTTCTGGGACTACCTCAACTACGTGGGGATCTCACACAACTGCGGGGCGATTTTTCCCAGAAACGAATGGAATAGAAACTGTTGTGACTCAAATATTTATTGACTACTAAAATTGACTCAATAATTTTATAGAAACAAAAATATACCAACACTCAATTCTAAATTAAAAATATACTGACATGAGTCCCTGGAAACGGCGCAAAAAAGCTTGATCACGCCGTGGTGTAAGCACATACTACTAACAATAGGACTAGGTCTATCGGTCCCTAGTAAAAGGCTATGCACAAGTTTAGAAGGGGTGAATAAACTTGTCACCAAAAACTTAATACTTGAACAAAACCAGGTTCAGTTAAAACTTGTGTGGCGTTAAGCTAACTGAGCTGAGTACAGGTCAACTGACTTTTTACCCAACTGAATTAAGTGGCAGAGGAATATATTTTAAATCCTTTTTAATAAATTACTAGTTTTACAGTAAGAATTGAAATATGTTGTGTTGACTCAGTAACTGGTGTTGAATTGAGGTTGTGTTATGATGGATTATGCAATGATAAAATAAAAAAGCAATCACAATAATAAGTGCTGCAAATAAAATGCATAAAGTAAATAGCACAAAACGTATAGAAGTTCCAGGTTGTGTAATCCTGTAAGTCCTCTCTTCCCTGTGATGTAGGTTGAAAAACTTCACTAGAACTTCTTGAGGCAGACCAGTTACAAAAAGTCATATACAATAGTCCTGTGCTAATCCCTATAGTTTCACTATGTACACAATCAAAGAACATGTCGGATTGCTGCTCTCCAACTGCTTCACTGGACCTTAAAGGGTTGTATTGCCTCTTCTCTAGCTCCATCACAAACACAGTCTTCCTGATTGCACCTCAACTGTTCTTCACACAGTCTTGGTGTTTAGAGTCTTAACCTTTGAATAAATAAATTTGAGACTTGAATCAAAGATGATTCAACTTGTAATGAGCTTTCTTCTTGATGTGTATTATAAGCGCAACAGCTCTGTTTTTCTTCAGGTGTTGTGGATCTTGATGTTTTCTTGAATGCTTCAAATTCTTAGAAGAAATTCTTGATCTTGATCTTACAATTATGAATTTAGCAGCAGTTCTTTACCTTTATTCCTGAATTTTCACAATGTATAATCCTTTGAACTCCACACTTCTTCTTGAAGTATAAGTGATCTATTTATAGGGGTGTTTCCAAAGTTTGAATGTGAATTCTCATACATGTTGGTGGTCCTTGTATGTCAGATGTCTGTTTGTCCTTTTGAAATGACAGTCATTAATCCAATTGAAATACTTGATTTTCCAACGTTCCGATTCTTCTTTAGTTTTGGTATTGGATGACTTTATCTATACTGAGTTTTGGGCATCTCAAGTTAACTCAGTTTTTTTTACTCTTCTTCAAAAGCCGAGTAGTCTCAGATTATTGTGATCATTATTGACTTGATCGAGTACACCATATAAATTCATATCTTCTAAGATATCATTGTCCTTATGTATCTTAGGTCTTCATACAAGATCTATAAAGTCACCTCAGGCCATCACGGACTTACCCGAATTCTAACTTTACAGATCTCGAATTAGACTTCATAATTTGTGTTTGAACCTCGCTTCTTCATCTTCAATAACCGAGTCCGTGTCCTCGGCCTTCATTCTTGAGTTTGATCCCTTAGCCTTTAGGTTTTATAAATAAGCCAACCGAGTATGTTCCTCAAATGAACTTACCTTCTTTAGTTTCACTTGTAATAAAGTCATTAAGTTTCAACCCTCGCTTTGTGAACTCGACTTTATAAGTCCTTTCTATTACGATTGCTTGTCTAATTTAACCTATACAATAATCAGACTCGAATAAAACTTATACATTCGGTTCTAGACATCTTTTTGCTTTGCACTATAATAGCTAGTTATGGCACTCCATCAATGGGTTTGAACAAATAAATAAACAAGTGATGAATCATCATCAAAACATAAATTTTATTTCCAACAAGGTCCCCTTTTTTATGATGCCAATACCCTCCTTAAAAGCAATGCAAAAAGATAAAAACACAAACATTAAGAGCTAAAAGATCAAATTTTTATTCATAGATTCATAACTTGAATTACAAAGAAGTATTAGAGTACATTTGATACAAAAGTGAAAATGAAAATGTAAGGTTAGGTCTTCTTTTCGGTTTCTTCACTAGCTTTGTCAAAATTTCCCCCCTAGTGCTAACATGGTTTCAAAAACTAGACCGAAATTCTAGTTGATGATATTTGTCTATACTTTCTTGAATAAGATGGAAAATCTTCTTATGCTCTTTCTCGCTTTTTCATTCGTAGTCAGTTTTCAATTTCTTCCTTGGATGATGCAAGGCCGACTTCCAAAGTAGATTGATCAACTTTCTTTTATGTCTCTTCTTTCTCCCATTTGGACAACTTCTTCTTGTAATGCTTGATTCCCTTATTCATAAGTAGGAACCATTCCAAAGCTTGTTCCTTTGTCTCATGTTCATCTACAGTAATTCTTTGAACTCTTTGTCTATAGGGATTTAGTTCTACTCGGTTTTTATTCCTTACGAAAAGTTTATGATCGATTTCATTTCTTCATCGATTTGTGCAACTCTTGCTTTCTTCAACTCTTCTAGCTTTTCAGTTATAGATTCAAGAATTTTGGTTAGATCTTCTTCATTGGCTTTTAAGATATCTTTACTTTCCCCCTTATTGGCATCATCCTTTGAAAAGATGTTCAGCAAAATGGTCAGTTGCTATTAATTGGATGCCAAAATGGTTTAAACAACTACTTAGTGTTGGTCCCAGAGAAGGGTAAACCTATAGTCAGAGGGGGGGATGACTATAGTGGAGTTTCAAAAACTTTTCTTATATTTAAAAGCTATTAGGAAGTGGATAAGTCCCTTCTTTAAATGTTGATTCAAAGTAGATTATGCAATCACAGTTATGGTATGTAATGAAATAAAGTGCTATAAAGTATATTGCTGAAAGTAAATAGACACAAAGATTTATAGTGGTTCAGGGTGGTGTAATCCCTTAATCTACTCTTCTCCTGTGATGATTGGAGGAATTCACTATTGTTTTCATAGATACAATAGATAGATTTCCCTTGGCTACACAAGCTCCACAATCTTCAAGACTATCACTCCCTGGCAACAAAAGCTTCAGTGTGACTCAGTCTCTATCACTGTTCCTTGAGAACAAATCTTTCAGCAGCTATCACAAAGGTTGCAACTCATTCTCAGATTCCTCTGATTCAATTGCTTCAGCTGACATGAATTGGATTCATAGACTTGTGATCAATCTCAGTGCTTGATAACGAATTTGAGCTTTGATTGCTAAGTTGATCTCTAGATGTTTCCTTTAAGTACAGATAAAAGGCTTTTCAATTGATAGAGTTTCTGCTTGTTTCTTATCAGATTCAATCGTTAGTTTTCCTGTCTGTCAATGCCTTCTATTTATAGCCTTAATTATCCTTGATTTTAATTTCCATCCGTTGGCTATTTAATGTGGGGAATAATCCTTGATTTAATTCTCGATTCCCCCTTAATTATATTCTCCTTGATATCAGTGATCAGATTTTTCCTCAAACGTCTATCAGAAAATTCATCTTTGATTGATCCTCACTTGATTGTGCATTTAATGCTTGATCTTCATGATATAAAATCTGAACAAGTAAAGTTTACTTGGTCATTCCCTGAACGGTGAAATGATCCTTCTGACATGGCTGTTTGGTTCTCCCTTCACTGCATTGTCCTCACTCAGCCGATAGTCAGTTCATTCTGCCGGTTTACTGCTTTCTTTGATTTTACAAACTCCTTGTACTTTACTGATCCTTAATTTGGGTGAGATCAGTGTACACCATATTTGACAATGTATTCCATTATTTGAGTTATAGCTTAGACTTATCCAAGGTCATCACAAATTTCCTTGGTTATAAGTCAGACCATAATGTCTTCATGCTTCTCTGCTGGTACTTGGCTAGCTTCACTCTGCCAGATTTTTGTTTTACTTCGCCATCCTACCAACTAGTACAATACTTGTTTGACTCAACTTATACATCATGTCAGACTCTAAGTAAAGTCTTATACAGACATTTCTAACTTATTGCAGGCTTGCTATAACAGCTAGTATGGCCATTATCAATACATATTAAAAATGTTCCTAACAATTTCCCCCTTTTTGATGATGCCAAAACCCTCATAAGTCTGAACATAAGTATACAAAAATTTCATTATGATTTAAAACTCAGAAATTTTATTCATCCATTCAAGGGCAAAAAGATAAGTTATTAAAAAATTATTCAAAGGTAAAAAGAGTCGTCTAAGGATTTCTACTTCTTATCTTCAAACCCAATGCCCTTGCCTTTGATGCCCTTGCCCTTGTCAGTTGGGCTTTTCTTCTTTTCACTGGAGCTTTCAGGCATGGATCTTCCTTCCCCTTTTGGCATCACCAAACCTTTCCTCCGTAATTTTGTTGGTCGCCTCAGTTCGGGAGAGGGCCAAACTTTGCCTCTAGAATTCTATTTGTTGCTCAAAGGACATTGAGTAGGGTGTTGAGTTGCTTTCTTGATTCATCCATAATCTCATCAAGAGCCTGAATGTAAGCAGTGTGCTCATTCAGAGTATCCACCAGGGGTTTAAGGTTACCCTCAACTCTATCTACCAGGAACTCAAGATTTGTTTGAACATGATAGGGGATGAGATGCTGTAGATTGTAGTGTAGATTCCCTTGTCTCTCCATCACCTCATCTTGAACCTTAAAGTGACTGATGAGGGCCTCAATTTTGTGGTTCATGGACGTTGCATCACTCTGTAAGGCTTTTTTGAGATTTTTCCTGCTTTGATACTGCCTCTCCATGTCCACAATCAGGGGTTGAATATCCAGATTGAAATTTCTATCTAGATCTTCCTCTGCTGGTGCAGGTGCATCAGCCTGTTTTCCATCTTCATCTTCTTTCTCTTCTTCTTCTTTTTCTTCTTTGGCTTCTTCAGCAATCTCATGGTTAGAGAGAGATTGATGAAGATCACTTGCAATTCCTAGTCCTTGGGAAGACTGACCTTCTTCTCCATGTGCCGGAGACTTAACTGCTTCTACTGTTGTTCCCCCTTGATCAATGTTGGGGGTGTTGTTTAGGGTGATTTTATACGATTTCTAATGTTATATTTTATAACAATTTCCTCCATATTCGTATAATTTGCATAGAAATCAAGGGTTTAATCGAATTATTGAGCAAATGAGTTTTAAAAGTGGTTAAGTGCAAATTTGTGTTAATTATGTGGTTTCATTGATAAAAATCTTTGAATATGAGATGTTACATTTTGCACGATGTTATCATGAATGTAGTACGCTTGCATGTTAAATGAGGAGCTTAAACGAAGATCGATGAAGATTAAGAAAAAGCTCGATTCAAATAAAGAAAGCTCGATTCGATTCGGCCCTCCTGGTCACTTTTGGCCAAGCTTTTACTTTTCCCGTCTTTTATGTAAATACTCAGAAGGCGTTATGCCGAGAATAAATTAGAAT